>CALSBV010012130.1:934090-950465 GCA_943590825.1 Bovichtus diacanthus
TCTCTCTCTCTTTCTCTCTCTCTTTCTCTGTCTCTCTCTGTCTCTCTCTCTCTGTCTCTCTCTCTCTTTCTCTGTCTCTGTCTCTCTCTCTTTCTCTGTCTCTCTATCTGTCTGTCTCTCTCTCTTTCTCTGTCTCTCTATCTGTCTGTCTCTCTCTGTCTCTCTCGCTCTGTCTCTATCTGTCTCTCTCAGGACTATATTCTGGCTGTGGAGACCTATCACTCCATCATCCAGTATGAACCCCAGCAGAGAGTGCAGCTGCTCAGTGGCATAGGCCGCATCTTTCTGCAGGTCAGAACATTAACGCATACACACAAACACACACACACATACAGTGCCACAAGAAAGTTTGTGAACTCTTTAGAAGTTTCTGTATTTCTGCATAAATACTACTCAGAAGAACATTGGTGAATGTCTAATATTTGCTCAAGGCCATGTTGATGAACCAGAAAGCTATTGGAAGAATGTTCTGTGGAGTCCAAAATAGATTTTCGGTGTAAACGAGATGCGTCATATTTGGCGAAAACCAAACACTGCATTGCAGCATAAGAACCTCATCCAAACTGTGCCACCTCGGGTCCCAGGCTGCTTGCAATCATTGACGGAACTATAAAATCTGGATTGTAATAGCTAATTCTACAGGACAGTGTCAGGGTTTTGGAATGGCAGAGTCAAAGTCCAGACCTTAATCCAATAGACAGTTTGGGGAAAGACCTGAAGAAGCAGTTAGCTGGTTTGTTTCACATTCCAAACAGAAAATGTAAATTTAGTGCGTAATTTGAATGTCTGTGTTGGCTCCTCCCCCCTTTAACACAAACTTGTTATTCATCAACTTAAAAAAAAAAAAGTAGAGAAACAAACATTGGTTACCGTAAGGACCATATCAAATATTATTCACAAATTCATTAAATCTCCAGTGTTTACACTCCTGTGGAGAAGCGTTTTTTCTTCTGGGCTTCAAACTGGTCCTGCAAGCCGACAGTTGTTGATGTTGTCGCCTTCTTGTTTGAGTTTGGTAGAACTGTTGGTCCCCTCAGGGGTCCAGGTCGGAGGTCATGTGCCCTCAGTACATAGTCATGTCACACTCTGCAGAGGCGGTGCTATTTCAGCTTAGTCAGGTATCCATTGTCTACAATATCCTGTCATACACTAAAAAGTGCCATCAATGCTTCCTTGTAATTGATTTTATCTGGCAACAAGACACAAAACATGTTTTCCTTTCTCGCCATCAGGATGGTGCGTTATATAACCATTTCATCTTAAAACACAGCAAATGTTTATTAAAGTTTACAAAACTATATGATTACTTTTCATAGCATTTCATAAACCTTTAATACCACAATTTCTATGACCGTCATCACCCAAAACACGGAAAAAACTCTATCTACTCAGGGATGGTGACGTTGAAGTCATAGCCTAACGTTAGCTTTTTACTTTACTTCTTTCACTTCAAAAATCATAAAAGTGGTGTTCATATGTGAAAAACAAAATGTGTAAGTATAACAAACTTTTGTTTGCCACAGAACTTGTTTTCTGCAATAAGACAAAAGTCGAGGGAACCAGTGTGACGCTAACTTCCAGGTTGGCCTACAAAAATATGTCCTGCAGCACTCTATTGTGTTGTACTTGTATTGTCATCATTATTCCTTTTTGTAATGTTCCTGTATGTATTCTTTGCTGATGCAAAAAGTCAGTCTTCCCTGGGGGATCATGAAATCTAATCTATTTGTTCTTGCCCCATTTTGCAATACACACACACACACACACACACACACACACAGACAGACACACGCACACAGACTAGTGGTTAATGTGCTGCTGATGCTTTGTTCTTGGCCAGATCGGAGACGTTAAAACGGCAGAGAGGTACTTCCAGGATGTGGAGAAAGCCTGCCAGGAGACAGGGAGCCAGCCCAGTCACACCACATGCGTGCTGATGAACAGGTACGAGTGTGTCGTGCATTTAGCACCTCTGTACAGAGCGCGTTTACTTTGCGCTGCTCAGGATTACTTTCGCTCCGCGGCAGCGGTTATCCTTCAGGACTTTTTGCAGGTTCGTGCTTCCTTCTGGCGTGTGATTTAGCACAGGAAGTGACACCTATTGTAGCCCTGCGCTGAGGAGGAGGCAAACCTCCGGTGACAGCCTATCTCACTCACACTGGGTGTATTGATGCTCACTTCACAAAGGCAGATGATAATATCGTCATGCAGTCATGTTTTTTTTTTTTTGTTGCTTTCTGTTGCTGTTTTTAGTTATAAGTTGTTTGTTTTATCTCAAACTGTGTACTTTGGTCTGGGACTGTTTGTTCTTTTTCACAGTTTGGTGTAGGCCCCTGCCTGCAGCCAAATTCCAAAATGTGTTTGAGAAAACCTGAAACCAGAAGAGTGGAGGCTGTTCTGGCAGCTAATCAATGTGCATGGTTTTGAAATGACATGTGCATCAAAAGTATGTGGACAAGCAAAGATACACCTGTATGTTTGCTTGTCCACATACTTTTGGCCATACAGCTTCTTGTATGAACATGGCACAGGATGAGCATGATTGAAGAAACCCATAATTTTTCCTTTCATGTAATACTACTGTCAGTGCTGTTTGTAGATGTAATGACTGTGTTTGTGTGTTTTTCAGGGCCTTTGTGTACCTCAGTCAGAACAACTACACTGAAGCACACACATCCTTCACTGAAGTCTTAAAAATTGACCCGAAAAACCCTGTTGTAAGTGCGACCACGTCTTTTACTTTACATCAGCGTTAACTTACACATTAAGTCAAAGTAAAGTAAGAAACACAATTTAAAGTATCGCTAATGCCCTGCAATGTGTCCTCATCAAAAAATAGTAGTGGATCCATTATAGTGTTTGGTTTATTTGATGATCCACATGCAGAATCATAGGATTAATTATGAGGAGACCAGGTTAATATAATATCCAAACATGTTTCAATTTCATTGCTGCAGTTTAACATTTTTGGAATGTGTTTTCAAAAGAAGAATTTGCGCATCTCACGCGTGCTTCAGACCAGACATGCAGTTTTCTACAGCTAGAATGTAACTTTTGTTTTTAGTTTAGTTTAGATTTCTCTTAATTGCGTTATTATTTTTGCATTCTACACAGAGTTCTGTACAATTTCAATCAAAAGCACTTTTAGAAAATGTATTTTACTTAAAATTATTATTATTACTAATGATCGATTTTATCATTCTTTTTACATAAATTTGAGCCATTATTTCCCTGTCAATGATCTTTTTAATTTCATCCAGAATTGTGAAGCACTGTGTAAAGTCTGCTTGAATATGAGCTCTATAAATCAATCATTGATCATCCCTCTGACGTTTAATAATGATGATTGAGATATCGCCACAATGATGGATTACAGAAACATGTGATGAATTAGTGGTGTGGCTGCTATAAATAACTTCAGCCGTGTAATGACAGCTGTTCTGGTGCTGTTGGAGAGTCTCGCTGATGCAACACAATCTGTGAAATTGCACTTCCTCCCTGCCGCTCTTCTCATTGACAGGTCTAATGAGTGTATCGATACACACACTGATTTTAAAGGTGTCCCGACATCCACTTATCGCAAACTGTAGGCGTAGAAATGAGGCTCCACAATGATCGACATTTATAAAACAGAATTAGCATACCTGCGGCTTGATAAAACTGCCAAAAATGCATATGCTTAAGAATCTGTGTGCCTATTTCAGTCTTTTAGCGTGCACAAAGTTTTAGTTGAGCACTAAGGAGAAGTACTCGGATGTAGTATTACCACAGTGTAGAATTACTCTGGTACAATTAAAAGTCCTGCCTTCAAAATCTTACTTAAGTAAAAGTACCAAAAGTGCAAATACTCACTATGCAGAATGACTAATTTCAAAACAATATATATTATATTATTGAATTATAGTAATTGCTGCATTAATGTGAGCATCACTTTAATGGTGCAGCCGGTAAAGGTGGAGCTTATTTTAACCACTTTTTCATCTGCCGGGTAGCTCTTGAATTTTCACCCCACGTATCAAAAAAGTTTTATCTTAATCTACAACAATACATCATAGTTTATTTGTTGATTAGATTCTGTATTAATAATCTGAATCTGCAAAGTAACTAAAATGATAAAATAAATGTATAAATAATAAAGTGTATAAATGGAAAAATGGAAAAGGTAAAGTACCTCAAAATTGTACTTAAGTACAGTACTTGAGTAAAGTTACTTTCCACCTCTGGAGTCAGGACATGCTTAGCTTAGCATAAAGAATGAAAGCAGGGGGGAACACCTAGTCTGGCTGTCTCTAAAGAGAAAGAATCTGCCTTCCTTCTGTCCTCACCTATTCACTCTGTATTCCCAGGCCAACAACAACGCAGCGGTGTGCCTGCTCTACCTAGGCTGTCTGAAGGAGTCCCTGGGCCAGCTGGAGGGCCTGGTGCAGCAGGACCCCGCACTCTACCTCCACGAGAGCGTCCTCTTCAACCTGACCACTATGTACGAGCTGGAGTCGTCCCGCAGCACCCAGAAGAAGCAGGCTCTGCTGGAGGCCGTGGCCTGCCGGGAGGGGGACAGCTTCAACACACAGTGTCTCAAACTGGTCTAAGAGGCAAGAATATGAACTGGAAGGGGACAAACACTACTGCATCCGGGGGAGGGGGGGGGAATAAAACACCAAGAGTAGAAAGCTGTAGTTCCTATGAGAGTGTGGTGACAGAAAAAGTGCAGAAGCAAGTTGATACAAGATCTTCCAGAACTGGATTTCTATTTACAAAATGGACACATTTCTCTTCATGTCAGCCCTCAGGGGACACGCCATGTCTTTCCTTCTGAAGGGTGACCCAGTACTGATTCACACATTTACTCACAGGAACAAAAAAAACATGGCCAGCTCTACACAAGCTGGTGGAGACATTCTGCAAAAGAAAAGGCCCTAAAAAAAAAACAAAAAAAGAAATCATGTGTAAGCAGAAATCGTTTTATTTGACAGATTAAAGGAATAGTTTGACATTTTGGGAAATGTGCGTTTCTTTGCCACGAGTTTGAGAAGATTGACCCCACTCTCATGTTTGCACAAGGCTTGAGGGAAAGTTCTGATAATGCAATTGTGATGTAGAAAAGTAAAAAAAAGTCGGACGAACAGGAAGTAACGGTTGCATGAATATTCATAAAGAATTTATATTTTGTAGCAAGGTTGGCTTGTTACCAGGCTTTAGTTTGAACTTAAAAATGGTGCATTCATTTCATTTGAATCACATTGATAAGGAACTGGTTTGAGCAGCAATCTTTACCTGCTTTTTGCCTCGTTTTAGGGAGGTTTATACATTTTTCAGGGACAGCAATATTATGCGCCTCTTCACTGAGTAACGTCTTACTGTACAAGCAGACAAGCTTACCTTGTAATTGTCCCTCAAGACTGTCCCACCAAGCAACAGTCCAGCACATAACCATAGCCATTTCCCCTGCTTCTATTCTCTGTTCTAACTTACACTAACAAGCAGCTAGCTTCATATTTAGCACGCGGTCTAGATCTTCTCCTCGAAATCTCTGTAAAAAGGCAAATAAAAGTATTTCTCAAAATGTCAAAAATGATTCCTCTAAAAAAATGTTTTAAAGAATTTCTAGACGCACTGCCACACAGGAATCGTGAAAGGAAGCATTATGAGATTGGAAGAGAGACCTCAGAACATAGATGTATGTTGCACTACAGACTGGCAGTGGTTTTAAGGGAGTTGCAGGCTCATAATGTGAGTCTTGACACGGGCATTATCCTGAGCCTCAGTATGCTTAAAGCCTAATAAACTACCACAGAGGTCCAAAGCTTCTTCCACAGCAGACACCTGTAATACTGGATTAACAGTCCAACACCACTCCATTTCAGCTGCCAGGCTCATTAACTCATGCAGTGAAAATAGATGAGCCTTTCTGATTGCATCGTATCCTCTTCACTAAACTGTAAAATATTAAGAATCCAAAATTGTACATATCAGAGAAGCTGTTTTTTTCCGTTTGTTTTCTTCTGTTTTGTGATTATATAAAAAATGATTGTCTTGTTAAATCTTTTATTGATTTGTCCTGGTGGATCTTTAACTGTCACTGTTTACATATTGTGTTGATCATATTTATGTATATTAAATTTTGTTTTATCCTAAATTAAAAAAAAAAACTTATTTTAAATCAACTCATGTGGTTTAATGGGAAGATAATAAAAGAAAAAACAAAAAAAAACAAAGCACATATTGAAAATAGCAGCAGCTTTATTCCAAACATCAAACACTATATATGAATGTGTCAGAAACAATACCCCATTAGCACAGACAATACCTCAAGTGGCATCTCTAACTTCTGATTTAGAGAGATTTGAATAGGAAATAAAGATACTGCATATTAGTTGTATATTTCTAACACCAAAGAAAACTGATTTAAGAGAATAAGGCACTAAAGATTTCCCAGCGGTGAAACAAGTATTCAGACTCAACGTAAGTGATGCCCCCTTTAATATGTTACCTTAAGTACAGTATATGCTATGTTATTGCAATATTATTCCATATTAATGTAGCCGGTTAACATGTCGCTAATGTTAAGAACTTAAGGATGGGTTGCGCCAACAAGGGTCAATTCAAGTGAAGAGAAGTTGTAATCAGAGTTTAGCAAAACTAGGTTCAAAATGTGTAAATCCAGATTTTTAATTAAGCAGAGCTCTGTTGCACAATTAAGAACTAATCTCTTGTTTAGTGAATCCAAGTGTATTGATGTAAACCAAAATTAAAATAAGAGTTTAATCAACATGGAGATGCTTGTTGGTGTAAACCATCCTATGTGTTGTTGGGTAGTGATGTGTTTTATCCGCACTCTAACTGCTACCAGAAATGTAGAAGTGTAAAATAGGATAAACTGGAAAGGTAAATGTACTTACTGTAATTCCCCCTCTGAGGTTGTCTACATAGAGGCTGCATTATTTCATTATCCACTAAAACATCTTGGCATATTCTGACTGCTCTGCTACAGGAGCTCTTAAACGATCCACAGCGTGCTTCTCAACATTTGAACTGTAAACCTCTGTCGAGCCACGCAAGACCCCCTGGTTCTAGTGTAAGCAGTGGTCATATGGGATCCAGTTTATCCAGATCTCTCTCAGGATCCCTGCAGAGACGCCATGTACTTCTGGCGGATGTCAAAGTCGTCAGCGGGCCGATTGTACGCTTTCCACACCGGCTCCCCCACAAACAGCCTCATGGCTTTAGTGTAGTTCTGTAAGAGAAGAAAATAAATACTTTGACAATGTACATCTGCATCATTTTTTGATTGTATTCTGCTGTATGGAAACACTAGGCTGGTTATACTCTCAATACTCGTTCTACTCTTATTCAAATATTATTACTTTCTGCAGCAACAACCAAATCTCTCCTCAGGCATCATTTAAATTCCGTCTCATCTACACCTCCCAAGATAGACAAAAAGCAGTTAACTACCTCCGTGTTTTTTCGATGAATGTGGCTTCATATTAATGACATTTACGCTCATGTGCACTACGTACGGTCTCATCCAAGGTGAAGCGGTGGTAGATGCCGGCCGGCAGGGTGATCAGGTCCCCCTTTCTCATGGCAATTCGGATCCATCGCTCCTCCTTGTCCCGAACGTCGAAGTAGGCCTGGCCGTCCAGGATGTAGCGGATCTCATCATCCAGGTGCAGGTGCTCCTCGAAGAACATCTTCAGCTGAGAGTACGGACACAACAAGACACAGAGTCCTGTACAATGGTGGCTTGAATTATAAGACTTGACAGCCGGTTCAAGTGCGAGTTGTCCTAATGTGTCATCGTCTTCACCACTGACTGAGAACGACAGTCATATAAATGTCATAAACCCCTGTAGAGCATTATACTAATTTCCCACAGCTCATAAAATCTTCTAATGCAGTGCGGACATTTCCCTACAGTCTAGTTCAGTTCCAACTCAAGAATCTTCTCTAACAATGTGACGGCCTCATCATTAGAAGATATTGTCCGATTTCAAATGTGCAGACGTCACAGTGCTTTGGTTACCTTTTCTTCATAGTTAGGCAGTGTGTCCTTGTGAATGGAGATAATGTCCATGTAGGAGTAGCCTTGGTCTTTACGGATCTTCTCCAGCTCTGGGTCTGCTTCATAGATGTCAGCATTCAGCTGCAACAAGAGGACCACAGCTCAGATCAATGAACAAACTCATCTGTGGAGAGGAGCTGTGTACCAATATGGTACTTTCATCATTTGTTCCACACAGCCAATCATATGCTCTCAGTTTGGGCATCTTATACAATGATAATAAATATGGTATAATAATAATAACTGGGGCTAGCTGGCATATAAAATACACTAGTAACTTGAAACAACATTTTAACTAATGTGTGCTTTTATTTATACAGTGCAGGCCCTAATGCTTGGCCAGGTATAAGAGAGAAAAAAAATCGATTTTTATTTTGTTTTTGCAATTCAAGAATGCAATGTTTATTCTTAACATTTCGACTTCATTCTCGAAATGGTATTTCAACATTATTAACGACATGTCGACTTTATTCTACAAAACAAACACGAAACAAATCTTCCATCTCTTTCCCCTTATTGCCTGGCCTTAATACTCCGTATGAACTCCTTCACTTAAAGCTACAACACTAAGGTCTGATTGTTGTCGTGTCGAAGCTGTTGAGGCTCACAGTGGTTTGTAATCCGGATTACTGTTTACAGACGTTCTGTTAATGAATGAAGTACATGTAAAACGGTGACTGTTGGCCGCGGTTAACTTGGTGTGACAGCTGGCTGTTATGAGGGAACCTAAAGGCAGCAGAGCTGTAACTGTAACTGTCACGTACCTTCCAGTAAAACACCCCAAGCTTTTGTAACTCGTCCAGAGAGACGGGCTGATGTGGGTTCAGTCTGTGCGGCTTTCTCTGGTCTTCATCAGCGCTGTCCATGTACCAGGCTGCTAACCCCATGATGAAGAGAACCGCTGGCCCTTCTGTAGAAAACAGATTCTTCTTCTTTCTTTTTCTTTTTTCTTTTTCTTCTTCTTCTGGTTTATTGGCGGATCGCAAACCAACTATCAAGGTGCATAGCGCCACCTACTGTATCGGAAGGTGTAGAATTAATTTCAGCGAGTCGAAGAGTCTGTCTGTCAACACTTTTGACATTTACATTTTTATTTATCGTCAGGTCCATCCAGTCCCTTCCTGAGCGTCGGGTTTCATATGATTTATGTTTTTTTTTCCCCTGAAACATTTAGCCTAAAAAAAATGTCCAGTGTTCAAAAGACACCATAATCATATTCTGGGTTATCAAGTAATGAGTTCACAATCAGAATATCAATGCATATTATATACATATGCATGAATAATATAAATGCATGCAGGTTGTTATTCGTGTGCAGGAGTTTGTTAGACAGGTACCAGGCGACTGCTGCTCTGGCAGTGATAACTGTGTGTTTATTAGTATTAGCACATTGTCTCTACAGATGTTATAGCTGATCCAGCTGTGATCGCCAACGTCAGAAACGGACGTCGCTTCACGTGATGCTTCAGAGGAAGGGACGTCTCAATTCTCTAAAAACACATTTCCTCGTTTCCTCTCTCCTCGCATGGTTTCCTTGCAAGTGAGGGAAACGTGGATGCAATTTAAGAGACTTGGGACGTACCCATAGCCATCTAATTTGATGCTTTTGCTTTGAAGGTCCCCACCGGAAGTGTTGCGCTTGTCTTTACTCGGAGATGGACTGACGTGAAGTGTGACAATCATGAGTAATGCTGCTCTCCAGTGTTCATAGTGAGAAACTACAACTCAGTGGTATTTAAGTGGGAACAATTCGCAATAAAAACAAAACAACTGTTAAATTATATATACACAACAAAAGTGCACTTCGCGACGTAACCGCCTCCCTTAAAACGGAAGTAGAGCTAGAAAGGCCAAAACAAACAAAGCTCAAATCTAAGGCAGAGGAAATTAGTATTAATAATAAAGGGAAATTTAGCCAAATGGGACCACTTCCTACTATATTAGGGCTTACACCATTAAAGGTTTTGATTAAGATAATACTGTATATATTTAAGACTGTAGAATATATTAGCATGTGGACTTTATGGACTTACTAACAATGGAACAGGCTGCTCTAATTCTTCAAGAAAAGTATCTGCCTGGTGGACTTGAAGGTTGTGGAACTTGTTAGATCCTGTCTTGAGAGATGGAACATATTCTGTATTATTGAATCTCTGTGGTTACATTATGTACCTCCTCCCCCCTTCATTTCTTTGTTGTTGTTGATGATATTGTTTGTATTATTGTGTCACTGTCTTTTTTTTCTTTTCTTTTTTTAACAAACAATTGTTAATTCAAATGTCATATTTCCTCAAGTCATAGTCATCAAGTATAGTAAGTCATAACAATGTCATGAGATAGTAAGAAAGCCATAACTTGGACTGAAAATAGTTTCATTACCTGCTGTTACCACCAGGTAGCAGCATTCTCAAAATATATATATATTTTGTCTTAAGGTAAGTTTTACATTTTGCTACTGGGACAAATGGTGAACGTAGCGCAGTGAACACTCTCTGGTCAATCATCAAGGTAACACCTGTTCCTAATTACATGGGCAGGCCTGTCGTGTATACAAGCACGTGCAGGTGGCGTGCATCAAGGGTTCTGAACACAGCTGCGCACGTGGACGGCGTAGGTACCCCAAGCATATGGACGTGTTGCTTTGCTGCCTTCAAGTGCTTATTGAAAACTCCTAAATATGGATTTTTACACATTTGCCATTATTTAAATACCAACATAAATAAAATGGATTATGTGGCTTACCACAGCGAATAAACTGAACTTTCAGACATAGATATCACTCTAGGCCTATTGCTTTCACTGTTAGGTTAACTCTTCATTCATTTAATCTACCTCACAGCGCCGGTAAGGTTTTAATTCAATGAAAATATCCGATGGGATTCGAACCCGCGCGTGCAGAGGAGCAGTGTCGTAGCAGTCCATCGCCTTAAGGCCACCTCATCTGTTGGTAGCTGGTAATTAGCTCGTAAAATCTCGACATTACAATAGGTTTTCTTATAATATTTAAAGGAGTTGACCTTATTTCGGTCCGCTTAATATTTCAGTAGACGTTGCTGCTCTTACCTTAATGTGTTGCACGAAACCTACACCTACTGCCACACCTCATTATAACAGTATACGCCCTGCTAAAGATAGGCCTACTACAACACCAGCTAACTTTGCCTAATCACCCAACACATTAGCATGGTTATTATAAAGTGCAGAATAACATAAAACACATATTTCTGTCCACTGCAGGGACCCAGAGATCAACAAATCAAATGAGCTATTTTAAGCATCTAATAATTAACTGATTATTTAATCGGGGTTACTCTCGCATCTGATGACCACATGTCAAATACAGTACTTTGTTAATTAATAATTATGTAAGAAATCCTATTGTGAAACTTAATTCATATAGTGCTACATATATCTGCAGCTGTATGTGCTCAGTATCCATTGTTTGGATGCAAAGATGTATTTGCACATAAGTAAATGTAATGCAAAATGCTCTACTCCTAATGCTGTGCCAAGACTATTGTGACAGAGGAAACAATATATAAAATATCTAGATTAATATGCAAATATTTGTAATTATCCCAAATATTCATAGGTCAGTCTAACACAATATTGGCACAGATGTGACCTTATATGTAGAACAAGCATGACTCATGCAACCTGTATGTTCACTGTAATTTATCACTACACCTTTTCTGTTCACAAGTAACACTAAAGTTTTCATTTTCATAATCCAGTTGACTGAACGATAAAGCTAGTTTATAGTCCTCATTTAATGTAAATCAAGGTGGATTTAAAATCACCATTAACCTAAAACAATGTGGGTTCTTTAATCCAGTTTTCTAATTATATAACAATAATTTGTATTTGTGTATGCATGACGTATGAAAAGACTAGTTAAAAAATAAAATAACCTACCTACTTCTTCAGTGTGTCTTGAGGTGTGAATCACAAGGCGAAACACAGACAGAGGGGATCGAACATTTATTTACCCTTATTAAAAGTTACAATAAAACCATTAACATCTTCAAACGATAGCAAAATAAAGAGAACCAAAAATATTGGCCAAAACATATTTACAGAGACAGTTTGCAGATAAAAAGCTCACATTTTTTACACAACCCCAACCCCTGCATCATAAACTCTGAAATGTGAACACTGCAATAATCAAGAAGCTTGAATGTGGTTTTAGCCAGAAAAAGAATCAAAATGCACAAACAAAGACATTGCTCTTTTTCCACCTCCCCTCCTCGATTTTCACTTTTCTATACATGACAAAATACTTGAAATTTGGGGCTAAAACAAAGGAATGTAGAATTCTAAAAGTTAATAAGATCTTTTGAAAGGTTTATGTGTCCATATAACAGTCATTTCGAGTGAAGGAGATGGCCTGCCCCGCTCCGCAACAGTGACAATTTTTAGATCCCAAAAAGATGAGAAAGAAAAATAAAATGTTATAGGGCTGCCACGCTGTTAAAAAGGATGCTTCTCCATGAATTGGGAAAATAAGTCAGTATTCCTGATTCGCTCCACATCCAATCCATTACCTTTGCCACACGCCTGTCTCTGTGTGTACCATGAGGGGGCGACACACGCCGACGCTGTCATCATGAGAGGGCCCGGTGAGATTCCGTCTGTCGAAGAACTAATAAAAGGCAGTGAACTGGTGGTTGAATCAGCAAACGTGATATATCCTTTGTCTTCTCTTCTAGTTTTGTTTATAACTTTAAGAATGTGGCACGAGTCTCTCATATATATATTTATATACTTTAATCTTGGAAAATCAGTTCAGGTGCCGTGGCGGGACGCAGTCACTCTGCCTTGGCCTCGCCCTCAGAGGCTGCAGGTGTCGTATCCTCAGTGGGGGCGGCGGCCTCCTCAGCGGGGGCAGCCTCTGTGGGTGGGGCCTCCTCCACCGCCTTGGTCTCTGCCTCAGGTGCAGCTTCAGCAGCAGGCGCAGCAGCAGCCTCCTCCTCCTCTTTGACCTCAGTGGCCGGCGTCTCCTCTTTGGTTTCCTTGGCCGCGTGGCCGTTCTCCTCGGGCTTGTCCTCGGTTGTGGGGGAGGCGACCTCCTCCTTGCCCTCTTCGCTGCCCTTCTTGCTCTTTTTCAGCGAGATGCCCTTGAACTTGAAGGAGTTCTTCAGGGAGAACTTCTTCTTCTTCTTGCCCTCCTTGGCGGCCTCACCCTCTGGTTTGGCGGCCTCGCCCTCAGCTGCAGGAGCGGGTTCGATGGCGTCGCCGGTTCCGTTTTCACCCTCCTTGGCTGGCTCGGCTGTTCCGTTTCCATCTGCGGCAGCCACTTCCCCATCAGGCTTGGCTGACACATCACCGTTGGTTTTGACATGGCCGTTCTCCTGCAGAAAAGAGAACTCATTAATCGTGGATTAAAATAATCAAACTGGGTCAAAAATAAACACACTGCCTCCGGAGATGGACAATCTCCCAAAATATACAGATGGATAAACTGTTGATTTACAACATTCCAAATAAATCTAAAGAGATGTGGCGTGTGACAGATTAGCATTAGCCCGATTACTCCAGTAGTTAATCCGTGTTATACTTGAGGAAAGCTGCATGCCCTGACAGTGGTTCATGGGGGGAATTCAACAGCTGTTTGTATGACTCTGGGCAGACACATGGGGGCAGTAGTGCTGCACCTAAAATGTCAACACAGCCGGCAAGTTAGGGAACAAAGGAATCCCCATGAAACCTGCTCTCACCCGAGCTGCAGCTCACATCTACCACTGCTCTCTGCATGAGCTCATTGTGGCCAGAATACAGCCAGCACACATCAGTCTGGACGGACAAAGCCAGTGTCAGAGCCAAGAGTCATATTCAATTAATCTACTGGACTCGTAATGAGGAGGAGGAGGGGGTAATAAATCAGGCAAACCCAACGAAGTTCATTAACATACGAACGTGAATTGTATCCCGTAATGCATCTTTTGATTCAGACTCAAGCGAGCCACTTTAACGTAACTCTCCCAGCAGTCCGCAATTAATCGATCGTCCGCGCGCATTTTCACTTCTCACTTCTGTGTTTAACTTCATGATATAAAACGTGGGGCGACGTCTGTCCGCGCTTTGTTGCTGCAACTCCGCAAAATGAGCCTCCAGCTCTGCGCATTTCGCAGCCCTTGCGCCGCTTCGAGTCTTTTGTTCGACGTGCAGACGACTTACCTCCCCGAACACAGTCAACTCATGAGAGAGAACACGGTCAAAACACACATCGCGACCCGAATCTGTCGTCCTTGCATAAAATGTGCGGGTAAATCGCCCCCCCTGGGACCGGCGGACGGAATTAACAAGCGGGGACAAGCAAAGCCACTCGATGGCTGCCTCTGCTGGAGGGCTCCAGATCTAGACAACCGGTTATTGTTTCACTCAGTCTGCTCTACAGTCATGGCTAACAGGGGACTTGGTATGCTCTCGGTGCACAGTATGAAGGAGCAACAGCTAGGCTCTCGTCGCTGCCCTCAGCCCCACCGTGGCACCCATGCTGCCAGTGGGCGTTGGGTGCCATGTGGCTCCCCGCTGGTGCTCGGCACGTCAGGCCTGATTTACTCACCTGGCCGTTGGCTTTGGCAGCAGCAGGGTCGGCAGCGGCGGCGGCTTTCCCCTCAACAGCTACTCCACCCTTGGACAACTGGGCTCCCATTTTTTTTTTTTCCTTTTTAGATGTTCTGAACAAAAAAGAAAATCGAAAAAGAAAAACCTCGAGGAGTTTTTGAGATTTAAAAATCCAGCTCAGGGATCAGTGAGATCTTGCCAAAGAAGTGAAAAATCCGACCGGATCTCCTTCTTCCTTGCTAGATTTGGTAGTGAGAAGATCCCCCTTCAGTGTGGACCCCACGGCGGCTGAGCTGAAATTAAAGGATGTCGGTGATGAGGCTGTGAGTATTTCAACCGCGCCTCAAAATCGACCGGAGTCTCCTCCCATGGGCGTGGCAGCCGGGCTCTGTCCAATGTGCAGCCGAGGGATGGGCCTCCTTCACCCCCTATCACTGCAACAGTCTGCTGCTCAACGGGATGATCAGCAAGACTTGTTCCACTGTTTCTCATGTCTGCAAGATTTTTGGGGCATTTCGAACTTTTTAAACTTTTTCAACTGTTCATTAACTTACTCAGCACTTGTTGCAAGAAACGGAGATCTTACAGGTCGCAGATGATCCTATTCTGATCATCAATCCCAATCGTAGAGAAGTATACTGTATGATGTTGTATGTGTGTGTTTAATTGGTACTATAATGGACTAACAATACCGTAAATGTTATAAATTATGCAATGAATTCACAGGTGAGCACAGCATACACACCACAGAAGTGTTTCAGCATCAGATCAGTAGTTTCCAAACTATGGTTTGGGACCCCTTTTTTTGCCTCTAAACGTCTCCAAGAGCATTTTGGTTTATTATAGGGGTTTGCAAACAGACATGTTTAGCTATTAATGCTCAAAAAGACGGGGGACTAGCGCCGTGATCGTTCCAAGCCTGTGATTTCAGACTCCACTCAATGTTTCACCCTTGCAGACACTTTGTATGAAGATAACGTGAACTTTTCTTGAACATGGTCTATCACAGTTTCAGTCACTTTCACAAACTTAAACCCTCGGATGATCTTGATGATCAGACTTTTCCATGCAGAGCACACCATTTAAATGAGAGCTGAAGAATCCGCTAAAGGCCTCCGCCGAATTTTGAGTGACAGGCCCGGCTTTCCAAGAGTAACCTCCTTACATAACACGTGGCCAGCCGTGCACTCAGTGGAGACCTTGCGATGGCACTGGGGCTGCTTTGTCACCGACACAGACAGGGAGACAGTGAATCAGCCTGTCAGCCAGTAATGAGGTCTCTTGGCCAGACAAGCGGATCCCACGATCGCAGCACTGACACTGCACTTTCTGGGAACCAGAAGCTGATGGGTTCCCTCTTGTGATCCAGTGAGGTCAAGGGTCATATGTTTTAAGCTGAGTTAGGAAGACCGGCCAGTCGTTAACACAGGGTCATACATGCGTCTCTATAAGCCAGCTGCCTCGTTTTCGAGCCGTTACTCCTAATTGTGACAACCTTAACCAAATTATCCCCTCTTTCCCATCAACAAGTCCCTAATTTATCCCACAGATGAACCCATGTTAACAAAATGGCGCTCTGCCATCTTCGTAGGACTTAATGATTTTCTCTTATTAAAGTATTTTTCTGAGGCCTCCCTTTATAGCTCTCTTCTTTGCCTTTCTGTCATTGTTTCCACCGATCTGATGGCACACAGAACGACCCCCTCCACACACACACACACACACACACACACACACACACAC
>CALSBV010012130.1:950565-1018750 GCA_943590825.1 Bovichtus diacanthus
TCCATTCAGTGGGCTGAGCTTCCCACAGTGCACTACACCCTCAGGGGTTTGAAATCTGCACCCCCCACACCCTCCTAACCAACCACCATACATTCTCCTAAATTAAGTCAAGAAGGAGAACAGCATGTTTGAAAGATGTTTTTAACCCCCCACATATCACTATCCAGTGCATGCATATCTCAACCTTGGCTTTGGAATGCTTCATTGCTTTCTGATGTCTGAATCCGGTCCTCATTCTGATGAGGTCTATATATTAAGATTTTCAGATTTCAAAGGGATGTTCTTGGTTTGATTAGCACAAGAAAGAGATGTTTTCACAGCAGGGCGTCCAAGCCTCTATAAAGACACTTGGTTAACCTCAAGTTTGTCACCCACACTACAGACCAAGTGATATATCCATAGCTGTGGATTAGTTTCTAACCACATAAATATATTTAAAAATATTTCTTAAAGTAAATACAACATAACAATGCTGGTCTTGCATTGCTGGTAAAGAAAATGCAGACCTCTTGATGGTCAACATTGTTGATTGTCATTGTCGAGTAGCTTAATTTGTTGGGACCCACCATACTTTGTGATGATATAAACCGCAAAACATAAACAGAAAAGCAATTACTTGTGTATCATCTCTAGCTCATAAAGTGTGTGTTTATCTGTCAGTGTTTCAGTGTTGACAGCAAACTTTAGAAAAGGATCTGTAAATGCCAATGTGAAACCTTTCAGCACATCACCTTCCAATCAATATATATATATATAGCCTATGTTGAAATGAATATAATGAACGAAAATAATGAATGACATTTTGGGAAATAGGAAATGCTTAGTCTATATCATGGGGAGATTTTGATGAGAGGACTGATACCACTCTCATGTCTGGAGACGACATGTGAAGCTAGAACCAGCAGCTGGTTAGCATAGCTTAGCATATAGACTGAACAACTGCGTTGTTTTTACAGTTCAGTTTTTCTATGGATCAAAAAACATTTTAATTAGTGAGCATAAGACTTAGAGGTGGATTTTGTTGTTGACGTGTCCCCGTTTCCAGACTTTATGGTAGGCTAAGTTAAGCTAAACGGCTTCTGGCAGCAGCTCCATATTGCCTGTAGGCCTATAGACATATGAGTGGTATGAAGTTTCTCGTTCCACTTTTGTCAAGAAGTTGGATACAAGTATCTTACATACATATTCTACATTACTGCAAACACGGCCTTAATTAGGATATTTAACTATTTAAGTGAAGCTAGGAACAGCAGCTGATTAGCTTAGCCTAGCATAAAGACTGAAAACAGCTAGCCTTGTTTTTACACTTCAGTTTTGTACGTATTAAAAACAAGATATAACGTGGTCAGTAGTGAGTTTTAGAGTTAGAGATGTATTCTGTGACCCTTGGATGGAGGCAGACTAGCTGTTTCCCCTTTGTTTCCAGTCTTTATGCTAAGCTAAGCTCAGCTAACCGGCTTCTGGCTGCAGCTTCATATTAGGGGTATGAATTTTGTAAAGAACGTGAATACAAGTGTCTTTCATACATATTCTACATTAGTGCAGACACAGCTTAAATTATTCAACTAATTAATAGCCTATGCACGCACACACTTGTAGTACACACACTATGATGATGACAACATCTGATTTCCTAAAGGAAAATGAGATTGTGGCAGGAGGACTTTTTCCTGGCCTCGACCTGTCTACTTATTTCTGTCACGTTTAACATGGTGCTTCTTCTCCTCTTCTCTCACTTTTCCCCCTCCGAGCTAGTCAATGCCTACGTTTGTGTGGTTGCCCATTTTTCATGCCCTGACACAGGATGAGCTCTCAAATCCCGCTAAAAGCCTTCATTGTCGCTCTCTCTCGACAAGCCAACTGATGAGCATCACAAGTAGAAAGAGAGGCAAAAGGAGAGAGGAGGACTAGAGCGAGGAAGAAGAATCAAAAACATGTCTCTGGGGTTCCTCTTGCTTCAGGGGGAAGAAAAGTTATCTTTGAGACAGTCACCTTGAACATATTGCTTGAGCATATCAGCGGGATGGATATGTAATTTCCCAGGGTTCCTCAGTTCGTCAGCAATTCATGCATACACAATTACACAAACAAGAGTGCAGGCTGCTTCCTGTGAGTTTCCTTTGTTTTTTTGAGACATTGATGGTTACAAAGTTTGGCACAGCTAATGTCCCAAATACCTCAATACCTTATGCAGTGCCCTCCTATGAAGCAGAGTCGTAAAATAGCCAAAACACAGTTTCAAAACATTTCATTTTAATGTATCAAAAATGCTCAAAATTGGTATTCAAGCAAAGACATAAATTAGCGTAAATATGTCTGATTTAGTTTGGTGTAAAGAGAGCATTTGCATTGCCAAGCACCTAATTACAAGGAATCAGGTGCAAAGCCCTCTTCACTGCTATGAATAGGGGTGCATAGACTTAAAAGAAAGCCCTTTGTAATGGTAATTCATTCGATCAACTGGCTTATTGACTGCAAAAAGGCCCTCACCAGCAGGCAACCACCAAGCTGCACATGGCAGCCATCTTGGCCGGGGGCTTGTGTGCAGATGTATCTGTCTGTCGGGCTCTGGCTGTGGCTCTCAGAGGAGGAGGAAGGGATAGTAGCTGGAAGTCCGATGCTCAGTCGAGCTCGCATGTTGGACTCGCCTCATTGGTAAAATAGTCGTTTGCATCACGGGGGATCTTGGAAACACAACATAACCTCTAAAAAAAACAACAGTAATCATGTTGATGTGTGTATACTACCCTCACACACCCCTCGGTCTGTTTCTCTGTGCCGAAGGTGACAGACATGACGCGACACACCCCTCCCCACATTTCTGTGTGCATACAGACATGCCACAGAGCCGGTTACCATGGCAACTACTGCTTCCATCGACGATGTTACTGGGGGGACGTGGTTTGGTGGGAACCCAATGGAAGAGGATATGGCTTTGCCGTTGTTTTTGTTTGCCTTATCATCTCTGGCTTGTTTATTTAAAATGACTTTGCCTCCCACAATTTATGCAGTCGAGACTCTCAACCTCTGTGACCGCAGGGAAATGAAGCGTGGTTTCCTTTTAACCTTTACCCTCACCATCTCCCCTTCAGACTTCATTTTTTCTTCCTCATTGTAAATTCTTTCTCTCAGTTTTGCCTCTCCCTGTGTGTGTTTCTGGCATCAAGGCTCGGTCCATTACAGGCAAATTCACCCAGCAGTACTTTGTTTCCATCTGTTGTCACAACATGCTGGCCAGGTAAGAAGGCAGCGAGGGATAAAACAGATGGCGAGACAAGCGAAAGGAGAGGGTGACTGGGTTAAGAAGTACAGAAAGCATTTACGACAGAAGCACATAGGGGCCGTGTGTGTGTATGTGTGTGTGTATGGGTCAGACAGGGGCATAGTAAGGCAGCTCATCCCTACTGCCAACGGCACTGCGGCGTTACTAGGTCAGTGTGCCATCATCTCATTCATCATTATCACAGCCTGCTCTTCCTCCTCCGCTCTCCCTCTTCATCCCTCCTACGCTTTCTTGCAGTCGCTCTCTTCTTCCCACAACGAGAGGCGCAGAGCTTCCGAAACAGAAGGGAAAGTAAACTCAAACAGTCTCATGTGGATGTCGACTCTTGGTCATCTTAAAATTGTAATTTATGAGTGAAAATGACTCCTGTCCACAGCAGTGTTTGAAGGTTGTTTTCATAGAGATCCCAGTCGGTACTGACACCTGAGCATTAAGACAACATGTAAATCCTCTGCTTGTTATCAGTAGGCAAACTATAAAATTTGTTTTAAAAAAGTGTGCATCACAGTGTATGCTGAGAGTTACAACGGATCAATATCACAAAATCCCGCGTGAAACTATAGGTTTTACGTTATGTTAACGTTAGGTGGCGCCCTTTACTGGTCGTGGGTGATTATGGTAGGAGCAAAGGAGGAAGACAGGTGATGTAATATAGTACTAAAGTCCGATTATGGAGGAGGTCGGGGTGACAGGTCAACACAGGATTTTCACCTAGGAGACCCCGTGTGAAACCTAAAGTCAGAGTTGAGTTATTTTAAGTTACGTACATCCGTTAACTTACCTAGCGTAAACATAAGTAAGTAAAGTCCTGTAACAAGCATACTTTTTTGCACCATGAAAAAACCATGATCTTTTCCTAAGCCTAACCAAGTAGTTTTGTTGCCTAAACCTTCCCAAACTACAACCGTTTTATAACGCTAACCACATGTTTGAAACAGCGAACATTAGGTTTAGACATAAGGGTGTGTTAACCTCCTTCCACCTGTAGGGCCGCTGGTTTGTTTATTTGTAAGATTAAGGAAAAAACTACTGGTCCGATTTTCAAGAAACTTTTGGGTCAAAGCATGGGTCAAAGAAAGAACCATAACATTTTGGAGCGGATCCGAATCACACGCATTATGTTTCACTTCTGGGTCACTTAGCTTAACATCTATAAAGTGTGCTTTATTAGAAATTGGTAGCATCTCTGAATGACCTATCAATATAAAAAAAAAAGTGAAGAGAGCCATTATCACCACCATTTATCAAATACATGTCAAAAACGTTATGTGCCCTGTGACAGACAGAAATCAATTATCCCTGGTGAATTCGGTTTAATGACCTGGAAGTATAAGCACAGATTGCACGACACACTCCAGACCCATAAAACATAATAGGCTGTAATTCATGACAGCTTTGCTTGCTGCATATTTGAAAAAGGGCCTGAGTGATATTAGGCCACACAGACATCTCCCCTGCTGCTCAGAAATAGCTGGCAAAATAAGTGTTGTTTGTTTTGTATACACAAAGACACATATACGACAACAATTACTTGCGTGCAACCACATGCAAATGCTTTACCCCCCACCACCTACACACACACATACACACACACACACACACACACACAGACTCATTAGCTCAGTTCTGGTTTATGTGCGAGCTGGGGCTTTTTTGTACAATCTGTGAGATCATCACTCTCTCTGAGCCCCCGTCAGTTTTTTCCTCAAACCCCCTGGACACCCCTCTCTACCATCTTCATTGTAACGCAGATTTAAGGATCGGATGGGGGATGGGAGCAGGGGGGGGTTTGTGGAGAGACTGTGGTTGGTGTTAAGTATGACCTGGCAGCCCTGCTGGGCCTCAGCGGGCGGTCCGGCGTGGGCTGGGGAGAGGGGGGAGGGGAGAAAGAGAGAAAGAGAGAGCTTTGAGGGTTATCCCCCAGCCTGTATAATGACTCAGACATCAGATATCAACATCCCGGCCTCTTGAAATAAAAAGTGGCAGACACGCCACTCGTGTCTTTATTCAACATAATCTCATCCATGAGTGGAACAGAGAAGAATGGGATGTTCAATGGCGTTTTCCTCTGTCTAGACATAATGAGCTTAATGTCACTGAGGTTGTGTTGTTTTCCCCTCTGTCATAGTGTAAAACCAACTGGAAAATGAGTATCAATAATAATTTGCAAATGGCAATACAATCATCTGTGTATGTATCTGTGTGGAAGCAGTAAAGCCAATACTGAAACATCAGTAATTTGCCCGCACAGATTGTTCAGCTGTTTTGCTGACTTAATTTTTCTTTCTGCCATTGTGTCTTAGTATGTGTATAATCACCATGTGTGTGTGCATTTTGGGTCAGTCTAGTTCTTATGTCTGCAGCTTAAACTACTGGCACGCTCATACCAGCTGTCGTGGAAGTCAAACCTTGCCGAGCGCCTACCCTTCCGCGACAATACACCCCACCCCTCCTACCAAATACACACACACAGTTCAGAATGGAGGGCAGAGAGTGTAGAGCAGTCTAAAGTCGATATTCAGCCATTGTGTTTTAATGAGCCGTGTGTGGGATGGGCTCATTGACTCCGAACCTCTTTTTGCTCTGAAAAAAGGCAGCCAGCTCCCTTTAGTTGTTGACTTCTCATTCGCTATTTGATTACAGAGAATTGCAATCGAAACGTGGAAGAACAAAGTAGCACACAGTTACATGTCTGTTTCAATTAGGATTAGAGCACTGCTATCATGTTCACACATACATTTATTATAATAATAATAATAACTATGTCATCGCTTGTTGTTCTATTTTCCTGGCCCTCCTCCACAGTGAACTGACTGTAGGTACAGTTACAGAAGCTTGGAACTTGGTGCGTTTTTCATCCACCTCTTTTAATACGCATTTTCAATTTGCAATAATGCATTTTCATTTGAATTGTGGAAACTTGAAAAAACCTTCAAAAATGTAGAACTTTTTTTTTTCCCACTTGGCTGAATTGGAATAGTTGGTGTATCAATGAAAGCAAAATGCGACAAAATGCAAAGGAAACCGATTTTAGCGAATAAATAATGACATACAGTACATGGAGCATGTGACTTCAACGCTCACTGAAGCTTCTGCTGTGCTGAAGACACGTAAAATAGCAGGAGATTAATGCAGTCTCCTCATCGCTCAACACAGATCTAATGTAACCTTCCTCTCATTGATACATGACATAAACAGAAATGTCATATTTCCATCGAGTTTTTCTACATTTTTCTCAACGTTTTGAGGTTTGAGCAGCCCTTTTTTAATTCTTCTGTTAATTACGTCATCTTGTTGTGCTCTTTTCTTCTGCAACGTCTTCCGGTCATGTCTAGAAGGTTATTCTCGATTTGCAAAACTTTGCAAGAACTCTAGTGGGACTCGCTACCCGACGACCTAACCTAACCTTAACCATTCGAGGCCAATGCCTTATTTGACCGTCTTGCGAACCATTTTCTTCCGACTGGACAAATGGCGCCACCTACTGCTTACCTTCTCATAACGGTAATGGATGTAAACAAGCATTCCTTCGCATTTTCTTTGCCAATTTTCTCAAAATATATGGATAGAAATCTGGAAAACTTCCTAAAATAAAATGCAGGTCCTCCAGCTGAGGGATGACCGTCACACTCAACTCAGTTTTGTGTTGTTCCCTCGGCTTTGGCGTGGTTCATTATTCGGTTGTCATTTTGCTCCAGTTTTCCAGTTTCTCCATCTGCCATTGCAGCTGTGTTGTCATGGAGCATCATTGCAGCGGGTTGTGCTTGTTTGTGAATGACCTATTTATAACCCACTCCTTCAATCTCTTGCCCCCAATTCCCTCTCTCGTCCTCCTCCAGTTTATAAAAACATAGTTACGTAAAAGCAGCTCTCTTTTGAACCAGCACTGGGTCATCACTGTGGCATGAACATCTTTGTTAAATAATTCAGGAGACGGGGTGAGGTGTTGAGTCTGGGTTATTTAAATTTCACTCTTGAGAGATATTCTTAGCGCACAAGTGGCATAACGGATACTTGAGTGTCACATTTGAAATATTGAAAGTCACCATGAAACAGAAGCCAGAGCATTTTCATCTTTCATAATGTGACGTATTTCTGAGTGAAATGCACACACCTACTTCGTTAGATCAATTGAGATTAGAGCACACACACCTGCTGATATTGCTCTGCTAGCTGCTACGACCAACAAGCTAACGTTCAAATGCAGTATTATATGATCAGTCGTTCCGGACCACATTTTGATTTTGGATTAATGCATGTATTAGTTCAAGATGAGTCACCAAAAATGTTGTAATATTTTAGCGGAAGAGAAAAAAAAGACGTTTTGATTTAAAAAATAATATATTTGGCACATAGCAACAAATAGCTGTTGCAAAAGAATTGAAACAATTAAAACAGCATTAGTTTCATTGTATCTGGGTATTCGCTGGAGGACCTCAGATGTCAGTCATGCAAATGAGGTTAGGAGTGTCCAGCCTGAAGGGTGTAACGGTGTACAACTCCCTCACGTCTTTAGATTAACGACTCTAAGGCTACAAAGACAATGGCTGCTACTGAATCTCACCCAGCCTGCAAACATTGACCTCTAGCCAGCTTTCACAATTTTATCATCACACTGTCAGTAGCGTTGCACTTACCAACACTGCTGGCAGTCCAGCTTACCTTGCCTCTCATTGAGCCAACAATGTTTCCCTCCGTCTGATCAGTGCTTTAATTGATCTAGAACTGCCCGATTATGTTTGCAGTGCAGCACTGACCTCATCTTCACTGGTCTGCTGAGACAGCTAGCATTGATCTACGTAGATTGAACAACCTGCCCAGTTGAGTCTGCATCATATACTGTATATAAGAAGTTGAGGTAGCCACCGCAACGTCACCCATTGGTTTGCCCGTTTTGAAGCCTCGAGTTTGGTATTTTGGCCATCGGCAACTTGGATATTTGGAGCCAGAAGTGACTATATTATAGGACTATAAGAGGGTAGAGCTGGAGGAGCTAGGCACGGTGGGGCCAGAATGGCAAATGCTAAGTTACCACCTAACTTTTCTGGCTAGTGAAAAAAACGACTTAGAACTGAATGTACTTACCGGAAAAAATTAACAGCCGACTCCTTAGAGTGTATTATAAGTACAACCGAATGCTAAACAACGTAGCCACGCCCTAAAGCATACACTGCTTGTCTATTTTAATCTAAATGGGACCGTCATTTACAAAATGAACATCATGCTGTATTGAAGGAGACTCGAAACTAGCGATTGAGAACATAAACTCATCAGGAAAATGTTTACGGACATAATAAATAAAGTGAGAAGTAAGATCATTTTCTCACAGACTTCTTTTTGTAACCAGTCGAGTCACCCCCTGCTGGCCATTAACAAAAATCCAAGTTTAAGGCACTTATTTTTCACTATTAAGACCCAGCAAGCATAGGTCCGGTAGCCCATAACACTCACTGACAGAGACTGCAAGTGATTGATTAGGGATTGATTGGTTGAAACAGGGGATAGGGAGGGAGGTGGAGTGAGGTAAGGGCAAGTGTATAGCGGCCAGTTATATACGTTTGTGTCCCATCAGGAAATGTGTGCAGTAAAGTTGATTTATAGAGATTTACTGTTACT
This sequence comes from Bovichtus diacanthus, assembly GCA_943590825.1. Lineage (NCBI taxonomy): Eukaryota > Metazoa > Chordata > Actinopteri > Perciformes > Bovichtidae > Bovichtus > Bovichtus diacanthus. Next base: position 959,465 of record CALSBV010012130.1, read on the forward strand.
GCCCGCTTTATTCTTTCGTACATTCACTCCCTGTCAGAGCCTAAGATACCGCCCTGATAGAGAGACACATTAAAAACAAAACGGGAGGAATATATCTCCTGCTGACAGGTACAATATGAAAGACACCTGCTTCAACGAGGGAAGAAAAAGCCATTTGTCAGTTCCAAAGGGAGACACTAGCTTTGTGTGTCTTCCCCCTCGGGGGCTTACTAAGAAGGTTATCATGGGTCAGTGATGAGCTGGGACTGGAGATCAATTGTAGCAGTTAGAAGACCCTGTGATTCTGTCCACGATGGAGCTTGCGCCATCAGTTAGGGACAGGGGTGACAGCAGGCATGGTATTGGGGTCAAGGGCATCTGTTGGTGTCGGCCACAGAACGTTGTGCGCCATATGATCAGGTGCTGCTGGTGGACGTCCATACATCCTCAAATACCCTACATGTAAGCCGATCAGGCACAATTCAGAACCGTGTGGGAGATAATCTGCTTGAACCCAGTGGCAATGGTTTTGATATATATAGGAGAGCACAAGCTGATGAGATTGTCAGTTCTTTATTGATGTCACTCAGGATTTAAGCCTATAGATGTGTAACATAAGCATAACCTGTGTCACAGGGAGATGACCAGAACGACGTGGTGCACTCACAACAGGAGCAATTTGATCACTGTCCATTGTGGCCTGATTTCTGTCGCCTGCTGCTGCTGAGCGCCCCCGGGGATAGTGGCGGGTTCCTTATGGAAAGCAAAGACTGTTGAACTATCAAGGCTATTTGGTGTCATGATTTGGTCCTGCAGCGTATGATGGATGTGGGTAGTTACGGGGCAGCTCCTTTTCCATTTGCTTAAGAATTTGCTCAAAAGGGACTCAACATTCCAGGATGTCTGATTTTCTCCCCGATTTTAAAGTATGGAAATAACCAAAACCATCTTACCCTTACATTCCAGCTGTCGGAGAGCGGATGGAAAAAGGAAAGGTTCCCAGAATTCCCAGAATGTTTTATCCCAGGTTGATAGGATTTTTTTAGATGGGCAGGTAATAAACGGCAAAAAGAGCATTTAAAGTGCTGTCTGGTTTTACGCTGTCTGCAGAACATTCAGAGGATTCTTTCAGGGAGATTTATGGGGGTGTCACGGGAAAGTTGGCCCTCCTAATGGACATAGTGACCCCAGCCTCCTCAAGGTTAGGGTGATCCAGAGTAATTAATGACCCGGTGCTTTAACTGGCTTTATCTTGGCTCCTGTGCTATCATCAAACAACTCAAACCTTCAGAGTGTCTGCTCGGCTCTGAGTTAACGCAACAATCAACTGCACACCTGTGTGTATGTCGCTCACACAGACACACTAAAGGTTTTCCAAGGACGCAGTCTTTAGCTTGATTGATGAGCATGTCACATGTGTGTGTGTTCCCAAAGTGCTGTGTCACAGTATAACAAGAGGTTGTTTCAGGGCAGTATTGGCTTGGCTATAGACAGAAATAAAGCTTAATGAGCTGAATGGTTAGGTATTCACAGCTGAACATAAACACGACACAGATACGCTGCAGCAGCTTTCACTGCCTCGCGTGTTTCTAATGTCCAAACCTATAGACCCATCTACTTCTACCCTTGTCCAACCACAGACCGAATCACCTTATAAGGGCTGAAAGAGTTTGGAGCCTCAAGTAGTTTGGCAGCAAGCAAGTGACTGTTGGGCCTGATGTATGGCCTTGTTATTCCAAATAGAGAAGAGGGATACGGCGGATTATTGATATCTGCTAAGTGTCCAGGATGAGTAATGTGGCTGTCCAACCAAGCAGCTGTTCACCAAGCTTTTGGCAGGTGGAGGAAATCAATAGCAAGACACACCTTTCAGATGAGGATAACGTATGAGAGGGGGGCACTGTAATGGAAAGATACCCATCTTGTGCTTTGGCCAGGGCCTCTACGGCAATTGCACAGACAGCAAAGACAGTAATGACACAGCGGTGATGAAAGCCAGTCCAGGAGTTGTCGGATTTCAAACGGACTACATGTTTGTCCGCCGGTGTCTGTAATGCTGTTGAGGTTTGCAAACAGACAGAGTCTTTCCATGTTTCCTTAATTAATTCACTGTCAGAGGTAGTAGAGCCATTATCGTTCTCAAAATGGAATCACCCAGAGTAACTCTTCCACCAATTGTCTTCCCACGTCCCACAGGCGCAGATGCATCCTCATATAGATGAAGACAGCTCCCATCAGCCTTGGCATGCTCCCTGCAGACAGGAAGCACATTCCCTCACTGAACCCCTTTTCACTTTTTCATCAGCTTGAATCATTACACGTCACATATCATCTGCTAATACGTTAAAGATGTGGCAATGCAGTCCTACGCTCGCACAAACCCATTTGTGGTGATGTACAGTGGCACCCAAGGGTCCCTGACTTCTTTGCAGGCCTGATTGTCACAGAATGTAAAAGATACGGTAAAGTCTCCGTCAAATTACAGCTAACAACACGTGACTCCTTCCCTTCTCTTTCTCCTCTTGTTGGTCCCTCTGGTCGGTCCTCTCTCCCCTCTGCTGCCGTGCAAATGGATTAATCTTGTAGCTCCCAGTCTGAAGGTAGGGTAGAGTGGTGCGCTTGTGTCAGGGCACAGTGAAATATGCATGTATGTATGTGTGTGTGTGTGTGTGTGTGTGTGTGTGTGTGTGTGTGTGTGTAAGAGAGTAAACAAAAAACGAGACGGGAAGAGGAAAACTGATGGAGGAGGAAGAATTCAGTGTATGTTTGGTTGTGAGACTGTGCAAGCGAGATGAAGCTCAACATGTTGTTATGAGATGATGAAATTTGCATCGATCCTGTATATTTCTATTTCAATGTCAAAACACGCATGAAAATGTTGAAGAATGGCCTATATGCCCTCAGCCATGTAAAGATAAAGTGTGATCTGTACATATTTTGCCCTTTCAGGCAAACGTTCCACACATAGAGTCCCAAAATAGAGTCATATCCATTAATAAACCATGTACCTGCTGTACATCCCAGCTCTTTCCCAGTATCCCTGCAGGAGAGAGAGAGGAGGGGACAGTCAGTGGGTCTGCCTGTTAACAGAAGTGGATCTGTGTAAAGTCCTCGGTCACTAGTAACACTCATTTCAGCCAGTGCTCGCAGCTTCTCTACATTATTAAAAACGTTTTCATGGTCAAATCACATGAATATTTTACTCTTGTCTTGTCATTCAATGTAAATCTTCCTCCGTCATTTTCTGACTCCACATCTTCCCCCTTCGACCTCCTGCTGCCCTCATATTCCTCACTCTCACTCTCCCTGTTGACTGAGCAGCCGCATCAATGACAGGGATCTAAGTGGTTGCCATGACAATACCATGACGACAGTGATGGAATTCATTTGGCACATGAATGAATGAGTTTGAACCTTAGGAACCTCACGTCTGGTAGCTGTCTGTAGACGGCGAGAAAGTAGACCCCTCAACCCCCTGCAAACACAGTTATGATACACACATACATGGAATACATATTTTATCTCCATTGTTGAAGTTGGTTTGATTGTCAGAACTCGTGGTCAGACATATAGAGATGGGGTCAACATGTTGCTTTTTTTTTTTTTTGTTACATATCCTATTAAACCAATCCAATACCAGAAGGGAATGTCAGTATTGGACCAAAAAAAAAAACAGAACAAATTTAATGCCTGCATTTTACACTTCTCTTTTTCTGCAGTATCTGTGCATGCCAACTATGGTATGGCTAACTTTGCCATAGCCGTTTGTGGCTATGCAAAATAAGTAAAAATGAAGGTATGACAGTTCAGTCAGAGGTGCATTATGCTAGCAGCAGCTAATGTAGCCTCTAGTCACTAGCCTCAAGTAGAGAATAGGAGCGGGCTACAGAGGTGTAAATAACTCCACGCCTCCAGAATCTTTTCCTTTTCAAACTTGCAGTCTTCCGACCCAACTGATGCAGACAGTGACATCACTTAAAGCAATCTCTCAGACATTTTTTCCGCATGTACAGAAGAACTTCTATTACTTCCTATTACCCTTTAAGGTTAGGGTTAGACAACTAAAACATTTGGTTAAGGTTGGGGAATGATCATTAGCACTTAACATAAATCCTGAGTAGTGTGATTGCCCGCTATGGACCTAATTCTCAGGGATACCGAGCTGGTTTGAACAGAGAGGGTGTTAGGTTTGGATGCAGAACAGACACTGGAATATATTTAGGACAGATATGATTAACTGAAGCAAAACTATATGAGAGTTGAGGTGTTTATCTTCTGGAGAAACAAAGCCCGTTTTTACAGTGGACGATCTGCACACCTCAAGCCCTCACCACTCTCCTGTAGCCGGCAACAGATGAGGAATCCTGGGAGGTGAGGGTGGGCGGGAGTTGCGATATGACATCACATCCATCATGGTTGCCATAGGCCCCCAGCTTCTACCAGCTGTTGTACATTAAGCAAAGTGCAGCAGGCGGATTTGGCTGAGCCAGTTATAGGATAACTCAATAACATTACTCTGTTAGGGGCTGCCTTGAGCTCTTTATTTCATAAGGCATCGTGGTTTTACCTGCCGGCCCACCATCCAACTGTTGTGAACTTCTAAGCTGATTACCTGTGCTAAGTTTATGGGTCATTACGATTGGCCTCTGCTCATCAGTCAAGTCTTACCACACCTTGTCGTCTCTGTCTATGAAAACAGTATTGACATTATGTTATTGTACAGATGGGAGTGCTGAATTTCATCAAGCAATGCCATCAAATCAAACGCTCAATGTTGCCCTGGCCCCTAGCTTACACTCTCAACATGACTGGGTCTTAATGCTTTCATAGAAATACTAGGTTAAGTGCCTTGTGCCAACACAGAGTGCCACACAGCATGCCTGCATTAATCTTAAGCCACACAAGAGTTCCTTGGTGACTTCTGAGAGCTCACAAAAAACTTTCCCAAACTACAGAGGAAGAAAGTAGAGAAAGTAGCTGAAAATATGATTTCTAAGAAATGGCAATTTTTTTTAACCCCCCTACTGGTTTGCTGTTGGTGCGGGTGTGTGTTGATGTGAGTGTGACTGAGAGAAAGAAAGAGGGAGAGTGTGCAATATGTAGCAGGGCCTTTTGACAGTAATTGTTTGGGATGGAGGTGGCAGCTGTGGGAGAGCTCAGGGGCAGAAAGGTGATAGTTTGACCCTCCCCACCCTCTGGACTCCACTCAAGCCGTGTCCACATAAATGGAGATAATTTTGAAACAGCATCCTTTTCTCTCTATTTTGCTCTCTCATCTGTACTAAATTGGCCTTTGCCACCATCAAAAACAGAGTTTCTCAAAAAAAATTCTCTGGGGAGAATACATTTAATAAGCCCTGAAGATGAGGATGATTTAGATTTTTGAAAACAGTTGTGAAATCTTCACAGACCCAGTTGCGTATACATAGCAATAAAGTTGGGTAAACTGGTATGGAGGGACATCTTTTGGGGCCCTCTTTGAACTGAAATTAACATATATTTTTCCTAAAGGTACATGCTTGGTATCCTGTCAAAATTGTATTAACCAAAAATGCTAGTTAACCTACACAGCCAAAACAGCACGATGGATGTTGAATGTTGTAAAGGTATGATAACGTTTTGGAAGTAGTATTCTGAATTGTTGCCCTCTCCAGTCCCAAGCCTCATTATTTCCAACTGCTCAAAATATCAGCTCCCTGTGTTGTGACTATCACCTCCTCCCTTCAGACTGCATCAGACAGTCTTTACCTGCTCTTTGCTGCTAGCATCTGTTATATGGTGTCTGGCTTTGGTTCAGATCACAAAGGCTCTTCTTCAGCTATCTAAAAATTTCACCCTTGGATTTTCCATCTTCACTTTTGATTGTATAGCGTCTGGTCCAGCCACCTGGCTTTATGCCTCTGCCTCTATATTGGCTGTATGCTTGTTAGTCTGCCTCCTTGTCTGTTCTTTCTCAATAGCAGAGTATAAATACCTTTTACAAGCTTCCCTCCAGTATCTTTCTTTACCTCATCCTGTCCTTCACATCCTTCCCTCAGCTTGATTCTTCTCTCGTCTGCCTTCCTTCCTTTCTAGTCTGTTTTTTTCTGCATTGAGAAAAACATGTAAGAGGCAAGACAAAAAAAACATAATAAACATGCTATATATATATATATATATACAACACACTATATTTACAACACACTATATTTTGGGGTGAATATGAAAACAGAACAAAGCAAAAACAGCTGGGTGACATTTTTACATTATGTGGAGCCTGCCAGCACAGCATTCTGCAGCAGCATGTGTGAATGTCATCAGTGGTTATGGTTACTTGTGGACTTAGTAGTGTTCAGTGACAGTTTCACAATGATAAACCCAGTGGGCACGAGTGGTGAGAGAGGAGTGTGTGGCCCACATGCTGGCCCGGGGGCCACGCTCTGTCCATAAGGGGGGGTTGGACCTAAATCTGCTTTGGCCGTTACATCAAACTGGGTCAGTCAGAGGCAAAGAGAGAGTGACCTCATTGCCCTTTGCATTATCATTATTTTCCCAGTCAGTCCCTATGCTGGGACTCAGGGAGACCCCGCACCAGGAAATACGTCCGATTCCCCCTGTGACAGCACATGTGTGCACGCACACACACACACACACACACACACACACACACTTACCCAGGGGAGAGGAAACGTAGTTACGACAGCGCTGAACTGAGAGGTCACAGGTTACCATTACAAATGGCTCACTCTCACGTTCAGCCGTTCACTAATCACACTCTCCCACACAAACACAGTGACCCTGAACCCGTCTCTCCTGCGGTGCTACATGATCACACATCTCACGGGTTGAGATTTCATTCGTGGCCATGAAGTGGGCCCCATTTTCTCACCATCTAAGTGTTTCCTCTCTAATCGCTCAGGCTCATGAGCAAAACAGTTTGATGAAACACTAAAGCCATCGATGAAAAAAAAAAGAAAAGAATGTGCCACCTATTTAACAGCACATCTGTTAAGATCTTGAAGACACAGACCAGCAACCTTTTCCTCTCTCGTTGCCTTGCTCCATTTCTCCCGAGACCGTCTCTCCCTCTCGAGCCCTGAACTCCAGCCAATGGCTGTTAGAGGAATCTGATTTGCCGTGATTGTATTAACATTCTCCAGATGTTCATGCTCAGAGATCTGACACCTCTGTCCCACTACTGTCTCGTCTTGGAGAGCAAAGAGATGCAAGTCTATGTCTTGTCAGAGCTGTGAGAGAGGGCTGTATCTCTACAGAACATGAGCAGGTGTATGAGACGGACTTGGATTGGGTTCAAAGAAAATGAGGTGTGAGCTTTACAGGAAAATATAGCTGAGGTGTACAGGAAGAGACAAAGGAAAAGACAGAGGGAGTTGGATGCAAGTGATTGATGCAGGGGAAAAAATAAGCCTTATGAAACAGAGAGAAAGAAGCTGAACAGAAATGTCTGCGAAAATAAAAAAAAAACAACAAAGAAAGTAATCTTGATAGAAGGAGGTGAGTTTGAAGAAGAGGGGCTGAAGAGCTTCAGTTTGAGAGGAAATACTCAAATCCCTTGACTCTGCCCCAGTCCATCTGTTTGGTCTTGTCTTTACAGTGTTTTGTGCTTGCCGCATGGCCAGGATGTAGCTCGCCCCCTGGGTCTTCAGAAGGGAACATGATCTTCTTAATAAGCCCTGACATGGTCCTCCACCACTGCCCTCCTCTTCAAAATTCCCTTCAGGCTCCGCTGTAAGCCTTTGGCCTTCGAGAAGGTTCGATACTAAACCCCACACAGGGGTCAACACGGCGGCCAAACCCAGCCAACATTTTTTTAAACAGAATTACGAGTTGCAGAACATGTTTGATGATTGGTTACTACAGGGCCACAAGTTTTAGTAGATTGTGGAGGAACCTGTATGCTCATAGTCAGACTCACAAGAAGTAAACTGTGCGTATAAGCCAGCCATTGGCTTTCTTCATAAAGAATAAGATAAGGTAAGATAGAATCCTACTCCCATTCATCGCTGCATCCTGGGCTTAAGGCCGCCCAAGACGATGGCGTTGGTAACCAAGCCCACAGTGTAACTCTGGGTGAAAACATGCATACATGTATACATACATACATACATACATACATATATATGGCACGTAAAAGGCATGAAATGGTGTGACATGGGTTTCACATCACTCATGATAGGAAATCTTAGAACTAGGCCTATTCCTAAATATAGAAGTCGACATTTATCATTGTTCAATGGTCCAATATTGAAAACAGTTTTTTTACAGACACCCGAGATATGGTCAAATGTGTGTGTATGTGTGTGATCATGTTTCCACCACATTTTATTCTTGGCACATTCCAGATCGTCCTCCATGTGTTGTGCATGTATGCGTGCCATGTGAAGCTGTGTATCATTGCAATGCATCCTGTACTGTGGATCACATTCCTAATGATTTAGCAAGAAACTTTACGCTAAGTGGGGGCAATTAAATCGAAAGTTAGATTTGATACATTTGATTAAAAAAAATCCCAGCCATGTCCATGAGTATTACGACAAATATCAATTACTTTTGTCAATTGCTTTCACTCTTTTCTTCTTATTTTCTTCACTCTCGTCCCCGACTGGGATCGAGACCAACACATCTGATTCTGAGGAAAACTGTCTTTCATATTTGAAGTTACTACACATCTTGGACTGTGCACACACACGTGGATGACTTTCTGTGGAATTTTGTTGTGTGCTTTATCTGATTCCTGTGAGCTCCAGCTCAAACCCTATCGTCCTTCCTTGTGGAGGTTTAAAAGAGGAGGAAGACGCTGGGATCAGAGAATGCACAAGAAACAACTCCTGTATGGATTCTAACCTCAACTGGACCAAAAACACCTGCAGAAAAATGTTAGTGGCTTGGCACCCACAAAACCCAAAACTCACTGCCGTCAACATCTGGTTTTATTCTCTTCACTATCTAAACACCAACATTCTTTCAGCTTCATCTTAGGATGGAGGGATTCAATGGGAGGAGAACCTCTATCTGCGTTTTCTAAACATGGACAACCAGAGGAATCTGAGCTATGACAGCTATGGGTTAGGTACTGTTTACACATGCATGCAAACACACACAAACACACCACACCGCACACACACGCTGATAACAATGTGGTGCAAACAATCCGACGCTTTTGGAGTGCCAATTTGCAGAGTGGGCATGTGTGTGCCTGACCGCATTCTTTTTCATGTCTGTGTCACAATAAGAGTCATTTTTGTGGCACTTCCTTTGCTGAGAATGGAAATCTGTAATCTTGAGTAGCTGTTGTGGATATTTTCGGGAGGATACTTATTGACTCTGTGTAGTAATTATAATGCTCTGCTGTAAGTGCATTCTTTCTTTGTTTTGGGATTTTCCAGTTGACAGGGCCTGAGAGAAACTACAGAAAAATCACTCGTGGTTGTGCTGACCTTGAACAGCTGGTTAAAGGTGAGAAGTCAGCTGCTCTGTGAGGACAATGTACATATTGAAATAACTTTACATGATCAAATAGAAATATTAGGTCCAAAGACCAATTCAGGGTTTAAAGAACTTGGCCTTTTTTCTCTCTCATATGAGTCCAAATGTGCGATCCCCCACCATGTAGAGGTGTCGCTGGAGTAGTTTTTAGAGACACATTGAGCCAGGGCTCACACCTTTACAAAATAACAGAAGAGAAGGCAGCTACAAACACTTTATTTCTTACACCAAATGGGGAGTATAACACCAAGATAGATCTTCCTTAGAACCAAGGTCGTTTTACTGCCGATCTTTGTCACTGCCCATGATGACCACAAACTCTGTTTTGCTCTCTTTTGTGACAATGCCATATTTGCTTCAAGGTGTTCCAGTTTTCAATTAACTTCTCTGTGTATGTTGCCAAAATGACAGTGTCAGCATTAAAACTTGACCATTTAGGAAACCTTCTTCTCATCCTTGAGTAACGTTCTTATTATTGTGTCTACAAATATAGCACAAAGAGAAAACATGAAGCAAGAGACCCTTGTTGCACACAACTATTGGAGATCTAGGTTTGGTGGATCCTACAACAATTTGTTTTATTACATTACGTTATATTTATATTTTGACTAGTCATATGACATTATTTGACAGTTAGTAGAAGCTGTGTATTTTCCTCAGCTGGAATCATTTTGATTTCATGGCAGCTACAAAGTGGGACACAAGCTGTTGAATGAAAATTAACTGACTAATGACTTGCATGTATGTGAATGAGGAGGCACTGCAAGATCATTAATTCCAGTCTCAGCATCTCTGGGGCTCTCTAAATGATCCCTTCATCATGTCATGATGCTGATCCACACACTCACGCAACACCTGGGAGGCTGCTCACACTTTGAAACGCATTTGTGACTTTTTTTTTTTATACCTCTGAGCCACTTTCGGTTCCTCCTCGAACCCCTCTGCCCCCAGGTCATACAGGAAGTGACAGTACCCCGCAGGGCAGCAGAGCATATACGCAGGATGCCGGGCCAATCATCCCTACAGGAAAAGGAAGAGCCCTTGCATGTTTTCCCCAGAGATATGAAGGGATGACACATGTGTGAAGTGAGACAGAGGGACATTTGAAGAGTCGGAGTGTCATGCTGATAAACGTTCAAAGAATTTACAACATCAGGAGCCAGGAGCAGAGGATGTTGGGTAATAGTGACTGTGCTGAAGCTGAGTCACAGACTGCTAAAAGTCTGGAGATCAAATGCTGATAGAAGGCAATTCATTCCCAGAGACAAAAGGAATGAACCTCCCAGTTAAGTGGAGTCAATGAAGCAGCAGATATGAAAGATGAGGAAATGCAGTTAAGGTTGGACAGAATGCGTCCGGCCTCGGCTCCTGGGAGGAAAGAGGAAATCCTTTCATAACCAATGAGCCTCCACTTAATATGAACATGGTCTCATACCTGGACGGCAGATTAATCAGCTCTCCTTATCATTCCCTGACTGTTGCTGATTCAGGAGCTACCTAAAATACATATCCTTTAAGGAGCATAACTTCTCAGTTTAGCTGCTTGCTCATGTGTTTTTCTTTTTACAGTTTAGGAGTTTGTCGTCCCACCAGGTTTGATACCTCATATAAACCGGCCGAGCGTTAATGACCCTGTGACACACTCGTCCTAGGGGCTCACTGGCTGACCAACACACCCCCAGGAGAGATCACACGAGTGAGTTTCTTGAATGTGGCCCCATCCCGGCTGCCCTCCACTAATTAGAATCTCATAAATAAGAAGAGGTATGTTTAAAATGATAAAGGAGAGGGGAGTGGTAAGGTATGTAAGGTGGTGCAGGGCTAGATCAGAATCAGAATCCGGTTTATTGCCAAGTAGGTTTTCACAAACAAGGAATAAAATAATGCCTTTAAAGAAAGCTAGTATTGCGAAAATCAAGAAACATATAAAATAGAAGAAAAATACAATAAAATATGAAAATAATACTATAACACACAGAATAATATTTTTACAGTAAAAAATATGTATAATATATCTGAATTACAAGAATAATCTAGACTTTGTGTCAAATTGAATGATATCCGCCAACAGTAAAAAATAGATAAAATACGTTTCTCGATAAGCACAAGATATTCATCTTATCTTTTTTTTTTCCTTCCCAGCTATCTGCACTCTTTAAATTACATTCTTTCACAATGAAAATTACATGACTTTCATTTCAATCATCTTACCACACACAAATACACAAATCCCACTCAGTTGAGATGAATGTTTAGATATTTTTTATCTGATTTCTCTCCAAGTTTCCCCCTGCAGGTTTCCTAAGGACAAAAACTCTGAAGCAAGATATAAGGGTCAGTGGACTGTTTGAATTAACGCACGACTAACTTACAGTGACGGCCCATGGCCATACCTCTCAGTCAGTTACAAGCCAGTAGCAATAATTGTTGAATAATTGATATTAGTACGGGAGAGGCAAAACAATGTTTTTTTGGTTTCATTAAAGACTGACTTGTTTAAAGCGTCTCTATCCTTCATTTTGTGTCCCTCCCCTTCTGTCTTTCTTTACATTCCTGGCATGCTTGAGTAGACAGATGACATGTGCCCATAAGAATGCCGAGTTTAAATGACTCCTGTGTGTCTCACTCCTCGTGTACCTCTGGGCCTTTAATCAGCACGAGGAAAAACCGAGGAGGGGACAGAATTCTTGGGAAATTTGAACTTCTAATGCTAAATAGATTAAATGCAGTATTTCTCTTTCCATTCCACAATGATTCCCTCAAACGTGAGAGTAAAACTCATCACATTGTACAGTACGTATGGGATATTTAGTGCACAGTTTGCCTCCAAGCCTTCCCAGTGCAACGGGTGTTTTCCCAGAGCGCTTCACAGCCCAGCTGTGCGATCATGGGAAATCACACATCTTTTGACAGGAAGTTCCATCAAAACACAGACGCCAGCGAGTCAGGAAGCTCTGCCAGCTCGGCCCGCTGGTTCATTCATAAATCTTGAGAAAACGAGTGCACAGCACAACCAGCAAGCCAAGCAGGTGAAGCTTTGTGTTTCGATCAGAGATGCAGCAACTTCTGACAGGATATGAAAAGGTCGGAGGTCAGCACAGGGCTGGGTTTAAGTTGGAATCTGTGTGGGTGGTTTTAGGGGTTTACAAATATAGCAACTGGATCATCCTTTGACTTCGGATGTATCCTCTTCATCTTCAGATGGAGCTGAGATAGGTCGGATAAGTGGAGAGGAATTTCCTGGAAAGATGCAGATCACATGTGTTGATAGCTCAACTTTTCAGCTTGCTCTTAATCACAGAGAAAGTCAATATTTAAGATGACCCAGAAGATGAAATTGTACTGTTCACACAGGGCAGTTGATCATAATAATAAAAAGATTATTGGCCAGCTATCAAAGGAGACCATGAAGTATACACTGTACAAAATAACCTCCATTGGAGATGAAGAAATATCTTGTAAAGCTACATCTTTGTACACTCACAAACAGACCCTCTTTCAAAGATGACATCACAAAATGTTTCCCACAAGAGCCCTATTTTCCCCAGAAGAGGAGAATAGTAAGACAGACAGCGAGAAGTGAAGCAGAAATGTCAGTGGGAACTTATCTGCCTGGGCTTGCCCTTCACATGGCCCGTGGTCTTGAGTAATGAATGGGCCTGTGTGTGACAGGGTGTACAGTATGTGTGACTACATGTGAGTATATGTGAATAACATCTGTCTTGTGCTGTCTTTCGGTGACTGACTTTCAAGGTATGAAGGGAAGTTTCTTGTAAGTTAGAGAAAATACGAGTTAAAGCGAGGAAACAAACAGGAGGGTTTCAACATCATCATCACGACTTTAGACATTTAGTCATCCTTTTCAAGGTTAAACACTATCTGTGGGATGTGACGCCAAAGCATGCTTCTCATTTATGCCCATTAGAGGAGTGCTCCACTAACATTTATTTATTTTCTTTTAAAAAGTCACAGATGCAGTAGAACCGGGGATATCATCTTTTATATTCCACACATTCTTCTTCCTGGTCAAAACCTGGTACCTACATTACCAATAATGCAGCCCAACCACCAACAGTTTGGTCAGTAATGTAGGCTCAGGGAGCGACAGAGTTCTGGGAAGCTCAATTCTTTCTAAAGGCCGTGACACACCAAGCCAATATCGGCCGTCGAGCGCAGAGAAGTACTAGTTTGCTGTTTGCTGTAGTCTTTGTGTGTTCAAATGTCAAGTGACGTTACTATCGGCTCTGTCGCTACTTGTTCTTTGATGTCTGCTCGGTGAGTCACGGCCTTAACTGCATACCCTCCAGATTTTCACTTTATATACACAATTTATGAGACTTCACACAGCTCTCTCTGGAGACACAAAAGCCTACAGTTTTCTTTTCACATATGCAGTATTTCCCGACACCTGTAAACATACTTTTAATGTATAAAATCATAAGAGTTCACCTTTAAGGATGGCAGTAAGGAAAATCAACTGAGCAAAAGAATGTGTGATGGCTCTGAAGCTTTCTCGGTCAATGGTCAATAGTTCGACTTTTTGAGAAATTCTTATTTGCTTTTTTTGACAAATAGATCTTTACCATGAATCAAATTAGTCCTAGCACAATGCACCTAATGTCTGTATTTGCAGTATAAGAAAACAAGACAGAATCTTCTGAATGAAATAAAGAAAATGTGCCTGCCTTAGAAAAAGTGCAAACAGAGCTTTGAGCAGCCCCTTTTATTCATTTTTTTTACATTTTCTTTCTACTTCCTTTCCGAGAAAGAGAAATGGGCCTATGACTAAAAGTTTTTATGAAGAAAACAGCTCGATCCAAACATGTTCAAGGTTTGTAGTGCTACTTTGGTTAGACCAGGGAAAACAGTCTCAGACAATCTGTAGTCAGAAAGTAGCAGGTCAGGTACTTCATGCTCCATGCTGTCATCGCTCTCACATCTCTCTTACTGTGCTTTCTATGCAGTAATCGATTTGATTGGCTCAATTGAAGGAAGCTATTGCCGTATCAATTGGATTAGCTGCGCACACGTTCTATAGAATAAATAAAAAAAACCTCCATGAAGATTATTATTTATTGTCATTAATTTATCAGAAATGTGTCGTTGATGCTCTTGCTAGAATATTTCCTGTGAGAGAACAGTGACTTCCCAATGTCCTGTTGACACTGTGACCACCGTAAAACCACATCATTTTTACACGTTTTTGTACAGATTAAACACATGAGACACAACGTGTTAATTAGCGCCCTTTAGAGATGCTGGTAGGTGGACATTGTTACCCAAACTGTTGGCTTTAAGCTTATATATAACGGACAGATTGGTATTAATCTTCAAAGCGAATAAGCATAGCTCCCACAATGTTGACCTATGGCTTTAGAATATATGACACTAATGAGCCCACCATTCACCTTAACATGAAGGTGAATGGTGGGCTCAAAATAAAGATGAACTTCAGACAAGTCCCTCTGGGATTTCCCTTAAAACTCCCCCCAGAACCTACAAGAATATGATGACTGTCTCTTGTTAGTGCCTCATGTTAAAAAAGACATCACTATTTAATCGACGAGGAAAACAAGTTCTGATATGGTGGGTCCGTGTATCCGTGGTCCTCTCCACTATTTCCAGGGTCATCACCTCTTCCTTCCACCTCTCCCAGGCCTCTCTGGCCACTCCCACCCGGGATGCTCATCCTGTTTCCTATAGTTTCCTCTTCCCTGCGGACAGGAAATGGCTGGAGCCAACGGATACTCACACAGGGGGGAGCCGGCAGGAAGTGATCTCACTGCAGCACCTGCAACAAGGAAATAGAACAGCCCCAGCAGGGAGGTTGTAGAACAGGCCATGTACACACACACACACACACACACCCACACACACATATATGCATATATATACATAAACAAGTGCCTAACCCACAAACACCCTCTTACTTCCCCTACATCTGTTGGTATTGGAACCACAACACAGGAAACAGAAAGTGAGAAAATGTTCAGATGCACAAGCGCAGCTCCTCTTTCCTCACATTATCACTTTGTTTAACTTACACAGCTTGTATCAACTGGTGGAAGGTTAAAGATAAAGAAACTGTCTGTATTCTTTATTTCTAGTAGACCAGTGTTTTCTATGCTCTCTTGCTAAGGCTGAGGCTGAGGTAAATAACTTCTTCATTACAGCTGTAATTCAATTTGGTGCATGGGGGTTTCTGGGGAGGAGAGTGTGTACATATAATTGTGTTTGTGCCAGGGGAATATTCCCCCAAGCGCTGTTCATAATCTGAAAAGTTGAAATTGCATTTCCTGTTCAGGAAATGCATTCCAAGGTCTTATTGATCGTGTAGATGGTCGAAAAATGTTGAGCTAACGAGAAGCGGCGTCCCACCTCATCAGGCTCGTTGCAGCTCTGAATCAATGCTACTGTTGGATGAATGTCCCCTTGATCCAATGTCGATGTACTACGAGACATCTTTTTCTGAAATCTGCTTAAAGAGCTCATTGATTTGTGAAATTAAATAAATAGCCTGGTATTTTGCGAAATGTGCTTAATCACGTTCTTGCCGAGAGTTGGATGCGAAGATTGATACCTCTCTCATGTGTGTATAAATATGAATCAACCGCGCCGTAGAATCATATTGTACCCATATGATATCTATTGCTCACTATTATACTCTCCACAATAATGTGTTTGGGGAAGGCCACTTGCTGCAGGAATTAGTCCTAAAACCTGCTAATGAGTTAGGATATTGGCAATTGCATTTACATAAAAATCACAAATGTGGCGTTCATTTGATTAACTTGCTGACCAAAACATGTAAGTCGTATAAACTTTTATTAGCCACAAAGCTTATTTTCTGCAATTATCCAAAATCCGATGGAAAAATCCCACTGGCTTTTTGTCAAGGGAACCAGTGCAATGCAAAAATACACCATCCCTGCAGCACTCTATGCCCCCTTGTTTATAGCCAGGTAAATAAAGAAATGATTTTCCCAGTCAAATAACAACCTCGCAAATGCACTTGGCTGTATAGGCTGAATAGAAACAAATCCCTGCAGCCAGATTCCAAAATCTCAGGGGGGAAGCCCTTCCAGAAGTGAAGAGTCTGTTATAGCAGCCTGTTGATGTTCATTTGGCAAATTCCCTTATAGCATCTGAGTATATGAAAAAAAATGTTACAGTAGAGCAACTGTGACTTAATGAAGTGACTATGTCCTGCCCAGATAGACCTCTTCAATTTGTCCATTAGCCAGTCAATGGGAGTCTGCAGTGTGTGCTGTGTGAGAGTGCAGAGTACGCACTCTGAATATGAATTGGCTGCATTGGCAACAGACTACTGTACTTTGCTGCACTGAATCAGTCCCACTCACAAAGGCTGAGAAAGTGAGAGAGCGATGTGGGCCAGGCTGGTGGTGCAGCCCACTGACATACATTCTCCAGATGGAAAAATGGAGATTTACTCCTTTTCTCTCTCCCTCTCTCTGCCCACCTCCCCCACCGTTTAATCAGACTTACTACAGCCAGCTCATTCCTAAGTGTGAGTGTACCGTTTAGTATTCTGTGCAGGAAAAGCTTCATTTATTTGCTTGTCGTGTATGTTGGAGGACCACAGTGGAAACAAATACATTTTTGTCTTCTTCTTCTTCTTCTTCTTCTTCTTCTTCTTCTTCTTCTTCTTCTTCTTCTTCTTCTTCTCCTTAACCCGACCTGCCTCTTATCTTTCCCATAAATCTCCTCCAGTCTCTCCGGCAGCTCATTTATTTTCATTGTAACACATCCTGTCATCACACAGTCTAAAAAGTGCGACAACAAGGCTTCTTCTTTGCCGGAATGCTGCATTTTTAGTTCCGTCCCTCCCCCTAAATCTCCTCTGCAGTCCTCGTCTCGGTGGTCAGAGAGGACCCTTGTGATTCCTGAGATTCCAGACTGCGAAATACAGAAATATTTTTCCACTAGAGCTCTCGTATATCGGCATGTATATTGTAAACATGGCACTGTTGTTTTTACACTGCAGGCAGAGAAGTGAAATAATAGTGTTGTGCTGCCAAATAAACACACTGCAGATATTTATAAGATGGGTCACCCAGTGTGTTCCCTTGACGTCGCACGCAGGATTAAACATTAACACAAGAATGATACTGCATCATGAGAGCGATTTACTAATCTGTTGTCTTTGAAGGCTTGGCACGCCGGGCCTCTACTTTAAAACACTGCAAGTTTGAAGTCCCATACTTTCACACGGTTGTTAAGATTTAATAAGTTTCTCTTTGCAATACTAGCTAATGTAAACATATTATAGCTCAGCATCATCAAAGCCTTGGGACTTGAAAATTGGGTCCAAGCTGATCATTTTGTTCAGACCACCCTAGAGATCTTACCCTGGCCCTGCTGCAGTTTGTCTTTCAGCAGGATGTTGAGTGAAGCAATGTATCCTGGGACGACCAGACTGCCATTTCACAAACCCCTCCTTTTTGTGGTGACTGTATGTATGTATGACTGTACACACAAGAGAATCAAATAACGGAAGGAGGAGGTCAGGGTGGATGGATGCATCAACAAAACATTGGACATTGGATAACACGGTTGGCTTCCTGTTTCCAACCAGCTGAATACCCTACCACTCGCCGCTCACTTTCCACGCATGTTGCAGAACCTACATTGGCCTTCAGGTAACATAGAAACATGAAATGCCCTCTCTAGAGCCAGAGTTTGGTTTGTCCGTTCTGAGAAACATGCTGCTGTAGAAACATGCCGGTGAAACATGGCAGACTCCACAAAGAGGACAAGCTCCCTATATACATACTAATGGCTCAATTTACTTCACGTTTTATTTTTTTTGTAAGAAAAACCGCTGGATGTTTATTTGTTAGGTGTTCTGCTTGTGTTTGTGACTACGCTTTTTGCCTGCTCCCTGTCGGATTTGTTTGCATGTCTCCCATTGATCACCGGTGCACCAAACCTGTTTTCCGGCAAGTAAAGACTGTTGCCTTGAATTGCCCCTGTGTCTGAGTCGTGCATTTGAGTCCTATTCTTTGTGGTTGCCACCAGCCGTTACACTACTGGTCAAACCAGACCGAGCAAAGCTGTGGCAGCAAAAGCCCAGAGTATTCAACTGGGAGAGGCTGCATTTTATTGCTTATAGATTCAACTTTTCATTTGTAAGAGGAAGTTTGTGCCATTTCTTCTTTCAGAAGGGACATCGTCTCACTCACCGCAGTAGTATAAGATCAGACAATGGTTTACTTTTTCCCAATCAGTGATTTGTAACAGTATTTGAGGGCTCTGAAAAATGTTGGAATCCAGCCCATAATGGCGACAGATCATAAAACGTTTATCTGTGTCATTTGGAGGGTAGTAACAAACAATGTATTGTGTCATCTAATTTGAATGACTTGTTTTGGGGATAATGAGAGTACATTTCAGCATGAAGGATCCCTCTGCAGCCTCTCGGCACGACACAAAATTCTATCCTCTGATTATTTATTTCCTCCTGTAAACAAACAAAGGTCAATAAAACAGAGCAGTCCACTCAGAGCTCTCTTCCTCAGTGGACCCCTGTCATGAAACATGGCTGCCTGCCAACAGAAAGAGGGGGAAAAAAGGATCCTACAACATCTTCAAACCACCAGAGACAAAAGGAAACTAATATTTGAAAGAAAAATAAGAAAATTAAATAAGTTAGTCATCGCTCCAAAGTTAAAGGACAAAAGGTGTCTTGCCACCTGCCTCCTCCTGCAGATATTCTTGTTCTATCGCTCCTTTTTGTTGTTTATCTGTCACATTATCGTTGATTTCCTTTGCTGCCTCTGCAATGCTATGTGCTGTCAGAAAGGTGATATTGGAATTTTTGACTGGATATTTATCGACCGCCCCTACCCCCCTCCCTCGCCACTCTCACCCTCCCCTTTTCTCTTTGCCCTCTCTCCTCCGCCGTTTATTTCTCTCTCTTTCTCTCTGCCAGCTGTCAGCGTTGGCTGAGTGCCACACTGGCGCTTGCCGCTCGGCTAGTGACAGATGCAGCAGCAGTCAGGCGAAGAGGAGACGAGGAACAAGGGGCAAAACGGAGAGAGGTTGAAGGAGAAATAGCAAGAAAGAGAATGAGGGAAAGAGAGGCTGAGAAGAACAAGGGGAAAAAGAAGAAGAGGGATGAGCGAGACAACAGAGAGTTCACCCTCCCCATTGTGTCAAAAGGGACACAGTGCTGGATTAGGCCACAGCCAATAATCACAGCCAGATGGACTGGGGAGGGGCGTGGACAGAGAGGGAGATTGAAAAACAAGATAGCCAGGGACATTTTGGGAGTTAGGTTACAGCACAACTTTATTCTGACATTTCTATTTACATCCTTGTGTACAGTTAACAGCCCTCCAACACAATACTGCGGCTGAGAGCGCTACAACTCATTTCCTTGCTAGATTGCATCACTGATAGGCCACATCTGTGTGGCATTTACGTCGTGTTGCCCTTTTTCTCCCTTATTAACATTCCAGAGCCCATTCCTGAAGCTCTGACACTGAGATTACCTTGACCAAAACATGACTGTTTCCCTCCAGCTTCAACACAAATTGCAGCAGTTATTTCTGTTTTTAAGAGAGCGACTTGTCACGCGTATAATATGTACAGATCAAGTGTCGGGGCTCTACACTCTAAAGAACCCTCACAGGACAAGAAAGTTACTGGAAGAGAAAGAGAGGTCATATTAGAAACAGGTTGAGGAATACGCCACTGTGAGTTTTATTTTTTTGGAGGAAAAGCTTCAGTTTCTTACTCTCTTCGTTTCAGCACTTGAGGCACCCTCTCCCTTAGATTTTGCCAGCGATACCTCCACCTTTTCAACCGCAAAACAAAACACAAATTAACATGTTTGCACAGCTTTGCTTTGCACAACACATGTTCAATTATCATGAAAATGAGAAGTGTTACACATGAGATCTGGCCTATTAATGAGTCAATGAATGGGAGTAATCCCAGTTGACAGGCGCATGAACTTGGCCACGGCTCGCATTGGGCCAACAAAGACCTAAACACACACACAAGCAAACAAACAAATGAACTCATACAAAAGTCCAACTCCCCCCCACACACACACCACCCCCTCTCCACCTGGGCTGTTTTTCTTTTGTCATTGTTTTTCTCCCCCCAGTTTCTTTGTCTCTTCTTCTACCCCCATCTGGTGCGTGTGGACACGGTCTCTCGTGCTAATTCACTTCCTTGGACACCATCTGCTGTGTGACTTTCTACAGTAAACTGAGCCTGGCTGGCCGTCTCAGGGAGGGACAGGGCTGTGTGGTCACCTGTTCAACACGCCGCCTTCTGCTGCCCGGCATCGTCTTTCACCGGAGGCTTCACGCATCGACGGAGAGGGTGTGACGGCAAGGGTGTTTGTCAAGCATTAGCACTTCACTTATCTGATTTTCTGCCCTTAATGACTAACTCATGTCTCGGAGCACCCGGGCAGATTAATTTGTTCAGTCTAAACTTGCATTTATTCTAGTCCATGAGAACACATGTTAAGATGTCTCTCCATTGACACTTTTTAACACTTTTTTGTTTTTCATATCATGAAACAAAAGCAGAATCGCTGCTCATAATAACCATTTAGGTAGATCAATGAAAATTACATAATTTCTATTTGGTGAGTCTGTAAATGCTGTAATGTCAATATTTATTTTCCGCAGTTTAAGGGGTTTCAATTTAAAATGTAGCTATTACAGTACAGTTACTTATCCCAGTGACATTACTTTGACAATTTGGGGGTCTGCTTGTTTGCTGTGTTCCTTGGAGTTTAATGGAGGGTTACATCTGTTCAGTCTGCCTGCGTTCAGCGGAGAAACTGATATGTTAGCTTGGGCATGTTGGGGTTTTGGTAGATTGGCCTATACCACAAAAGAAAAAACGGTCACCGGCATTACATTTTGGAGCAGATCCGAATCATGGGGCGTGCACACAAATAATTTTTCACTTACGTGAACATTGCGAGAGAGGGGATTTAGCCTTGGCAGAAGTCTGCGCTATAGAGCCCTATAGTTTATAGATTGTGTCTTCTTGGCTGGCTTGCTAATATTAGCAACTGGTAAACCTACTGTACATACACCAATCACCTGGTTTTGTTCAGAATGTTCACTGTGATGCTGGGATTTCGGTTAATTAGGCAAACGTTGTCAGCTGTCTTAACTTATTAAGTTGTACTGACTTAAACCGCCTGGTTTTCTATTTCTACACATGTTAAATGAGAAGTAGAAACTAATGTAACTTATAATGTAACTAAATAACCTTTGCTGTTGAGTAATGTAATTACTTTTAATGTGTCTTGAGTAACAAATTATATTATTTAAGTAACTTTCCCAATATTGAGCGCCACCGAGAGGAGATTTTTAATCTCCTGTAAGACTAAAAAGGGCTAACAATGAAACAGAGACAATCCTCACGACTATTCCCTGTGAATTTAATTATATATCAACTCCCTAATAAGCTAACATAATTACCAAAGACTTCATTATTAAGCATGTCAGCCTCTCGGAGGTGAACAGGGATATAGCAGAACAGCTCCATTCAATTACCAAGCTCAGCAGGTGATTTTCTCATAGCACCAAGAGGGCAGACTTTGCTTTTCAAAATGTCAATGGATTAGAAGCTTCTTTTCCCAAAGGTAAGAAAGCTAAGAAAAGCATATAGGATCATTTGTGATCTTACCAACATAAATCACTGCTAGGTCGTTAAAACCTAACCCTGGAAATTATGAATAAAAAAAGCTTTGAAAGAATACCTCATGAACTGTAAAGCAATACAGTTTCTGGCTTAATCCTAATGGATGTGTGTGTGTGTGTGTGTGTGTGTGTGTGTGTGTGTGTGCTGGGTTGTGGAAACAAACGGCCTGTCTCTGCTCAGTTTCCTCCCTCATTTCCAGCCAGATCCATTTCTTTTTCCCCTCTCTCTGCCTTTTCGACCTTCTAGCTCTTCAACTCTGAGCAGAGTTGGATTTCTCCAAAGCTCGGCCCGAGTTCTGCCATCTGTGGCTTGTGCTTTGACCCTTTTCCACGGCTCAGGAAGTGGGGGGATCTAAGCCCCAGTGGAGTCTAGGGGAAGAAATGCATTACTGCCTGACTGAATGTCTTACCGACTGACTGACTGACTGACTGTTGACATGACAGCTGGGTGAGGCACTAGAGCCGTTCCCTTGCAAGGGGACAGAACAGACAACGCACTGGATTGTATAAAGCGCTGATTTAGTGCACACAAAGAAAAACAAGTGAGTGACACATGCATGTGTGCACAGATGAACGCAGAGGCCAACAGGCGCACAGTAGAAACTGGAGTCTTGCAGCTGTTGACATTGCAGCATAAGAGGCTTGTGTGTCTGTGAGCATGACCCAGTGGCAGCATCCCTGTTGATAGTGAGAGCAGAAAGCCACTGTCTGCTTTATCAGTGGAGACCTCCGTGCTCTCCTCCTCCTCCTCCCTCCTGCTGTCCTTTGGTTGCTGATAGCAGCCCTCCATCCACCCTCTGTCACTGGATTGCACTTTCTTCCCTTTAATCTTTTTTAACAGGGCCAGCAGAGTGCAATTTATGACTCTGCTGTCTTGTTTGGTTTCAGTACAAGATTGTAAACAACCTATTTGTGATGTTTTGGTGACATAGAAATATGACATTGTTAGTTGTTTTGTGAACTGCTGTGCTCCTATGGTGACCGAGGGGTAGCTGCTTCATCATGGATTACGACATAAAACATTCACTGCATTTCAGTATTTAAAAAAAGTATCATTTAACCTTCACAACCCCTGTGCAGTCAGTAAGAACTACGCCGTCTCAAGAGTCTTTAAATAGCATCTATTTTCCCTTTTTTCCGTTCATTATCCTCGTCCATTTCTGTCCACATGCTGTGGGTTTGCTGTGGAAAATATGTGTTTTTCTTGCTGTGGTGGCACATCACCGATTTATACAGTAATCTTGTATAAATGGAAGTGTTTCTCCTCTTTCTGCTCACTGAGGACAAGTGTACAAAAGTACCATGTGGCTGCCGGAGTAGTAACTCATTCACCCTTCGCCCCTCCTATCTCCAGCAATCGATCCCGGCGCTCATTTAGTCCAATCAATCCTTATGGAGAATCAATCTACAACTGATGATGCACTCATTCAAACCCATACATGTCAGGAACAACAGTATGGACCCCAGATATGGCCGTTTCTCACACAATAAATGGATTGGCAGATTTTGACACACCCTGGCTGTGTGGCATGTATGAGATGTCAGATGCCCTCTGGGGTGGATCGGCCGGGTGGGTGCTGATGTGTTCCTGCGTGCTGAGTTAGGAGCCGGGGGAGTCAGGGGAGAGCTAAAGCAGAGGGATGGTCTCCATCTGTCAGCCTGGACCACTCTAAAGTGGCCATCACTCAGGATTGATTAGCCACGAGCCCATTAGCCCCCTGGCTTTTTCTCTCTTTCCACTTCTCTCCTTTTTTTTCACTCTCTTTCACTCTTTTTCACTCTCTTCCCTCCGTGACCATCAATCCTTTTTCCTTTTGCTCAAAACCCTCTCTTTCCATTTTAAGTGTCTCTTTTTATCTCTCTGCTATGCTTCCTGAACTCTCCCTCCCCTGTATCGCATCACCTTTTTTCTTTCTCTCAAGGTCCCTTCTCTCTTTTGGGCACTCCTATTCTTCCTCTGTCTATCGTTTCCTCTATTCCCCAGTGGGGAGGCATGTTTTCCTGTGATGGGGTGTTCACCTCACTTGTTTGAAATCCTTCCCTTAGACCCACTAGTACATCACGTCTCTTCACCCCCACCACCTCCTCTGCTTTAATACCAATGCCTCAATCGACAGAGCGGTAAAAATCAGATCAGTGTGAGGGAACACCCAGACGCTCACAACCATTCTGCTGTCATGACAACAAGATGCTCTGGGGCGTGGAGACCATTACTGTGCCCATCCATTTAGGTCAGTGTTCTCTGGGTTATCAGCGTCCTGGGGGCGGGGGGGGGCGGGGGGTGTTGTGGAGTAGCTGGAGGGGAGAGGATATATTAGGTTGGTGATGGGGGGAAGGGATGGGAATAGTGACAGACATAAAATAGGTATGGGGTCAGTGTAAATACTGTGATGATTTCAGCTTTTTCCCTTTTTTTCCAACATGAGCCACATGAGGTTGACATTTGGGGTTTTTAGTGAAATGTCTCGACCTTTATTTAATGGAATGCCATGAAATTTGGTGCAGATATCCATAGGGCCCAGAGGATGAATTGGAACAACTTTTCCCATCTCCTGACTTTTCATCTAGCACCACTATCAGAACAACATTTAGATTTTTCCAATTCCACTAGCATGGATGTAGACTTTTAATTGTCTTGAAACCCTGATCCCCAAACCAACATTGTGATTTACACAAACCAACTGTGCTTGCCCAAAAGAAAACATTTCTGGTTAGTAGGAGAAACACACCTACTTTTATTATGAAAGACTTGGATATCAACATGTATTTTGATATGCAAAAATATCAGGTCAGCGCTGACCTTTTAAAGACGATGTTTGAAGGAATGAAAGAGGGAGGTTGTGTCCTACCCCGGAGAAAAACCTAAAAACCTTATTTTGACGAGAATATTAGTGGAATATTCTTTTTCATTTGCCATGTAAAAAGCTTGGTAAGAAAGGGCAATAATAAATAAATAATGTAAATGTATTCAATGTAAAAAGTCAGTTTTGCTCTGAAATGTAGTGGAGTATAATTATAAAGTAAATTAGAAAAACTCAAGTATCTCAAAATTGCACAAAAAGGTAGAGTATTTTCTACCAGTGGCTGTATAAAGCCCACAGTACAAAAGTATCCTGTTACATTCCCTCCAGCCTCTCTCCACATTACTAAACTCCTGTTTAGCACATATTATAGGTTAGTGACGACCGCAGCATTGACAGGAGGTGGGCAGAATGCACTCACATGAGGAGGTGACCCTGTAGGCATACATGCTCTCTGACAGGCCTAATGGCTGTAAATGAAGATGTGGCCTTGGTGACATACAGGCAGGGTGACAGCGTGAGGAGAGCTCCTGACTGTGGCTCCACGCCTGGCCTCTGATAAAGCCAGCCGAGTGCCGATTGAGTACTAACCGGTCTGTCGTCTGCTTCTCCCAGAGTGCTGACAAGCAACTTCTACTTAAGAGGAGGCTTGTCAAAAGCAGGCACTAGAGCACAATGCCAACACACACACACACATGCATGGAGGTATGCTTGTTAACGGCCAGCAGCCAGTGGCTTTAGCGGCCTACTCACACCAAGGTGGGGTGGATGTGGCAGTAGCCTGCATTCAGACTTGAGGGCACGTCAGAGAAGCCAGTATTTCCAGGGAAGACCACTCGGCGTCGGTGCGTGTCCCTCCATGTAGACCCCACCTCCTGGTACCTCTGGGGACTCCACCAGTACCCACCCTTCCCCTGGTGCGGGGTGGAGAAGCTGGGCAGCTCCGGCCTCCAGTAGCGCCTCACGTACAGGGGCTCGTACAGGCTCAGACGGGGCTTCCTTCATGGGGAGAAGGAGAGGAGAAAGATGAGGAGGCAGAGACAGAAAATCAATACATCCACAACATTACTCAGTGTACACTTTTCCTAGCTGTGTGGCCTTATTTATTCACAGAAATAGAAGCAAGGGCATGCACACTGAAAGGTCTTTACATATGTCAATCTAGTTTCAGGAGATAGAAGACGCCTGTGTTTTTGAACATAACTACAGAAGGCTTCCCAGTATGACTCATATGCCAACAAAAGAAAATTAACCCCCCTTCTTCTCCTTCGCCATTTCCTTTCTCTCTCTTCAGTAGGTTTCTCTCGAATCACAGACCAGCGATTAGCAGTGTTGTCACAGTGCCAGCTCTCGAGCTACTCGTATGTGATTTACCTTGTTGGCACCTCACATCTCTCATTAACCGCACTAGACCTGTAATAAAGCAGCCTGCACTGTGGTGCTAGAGAAGAGGATTACAGGTGGTAAAAGGGGCCGAAGGAGAAGAGGTGAGAGGAATATCCACGGAAAAGTAACAGTGTGTGTGTCTGAGTGACTACATACATGCCGACCAAAATATGATGGTGATGTGGGTCCACTTAAGGCTATCTGGTTACAGCAGCTTCAATGAACGTGGTGATGTGAGACCCGCCGGCTGCAGCCACAGACAGTGGGTAACTTTAGAGGCACGCCTTGGGATACGATAGCATGGAAGGGGGCCCCAGACCCCCACACCCTTCCACCATCACCACCCCCCCATGAGGCCTGTTTGGCTTGACCGCACTCTCTCTCTTCCACACACACACACACACACACACAGCTTTTCTTTCCTTCATCTCCTCCCAATGAAAGAGTCTCAATCCATCCACATCTACCCGAGGCGAAGCAGAAAGCCATTACAAAAACACTGGCAACACACACAAAAGAAAATAGAATGGCACTCGGACAGCGCAGATCTTCAACAAGGCCAATGCAGCATTTATGGGTTGTCTCATTTCACGGGTTGGCAAGTCGTTCTTCGGACTCCGGAGTGTTCGTAAGCGAGGTAACAAGAGCCAGTTGCATAGTATAGATTATGCATGCAGTTTTAGCATGAGAAAGTCGAGTGCATTCCGAGTCGTATAGTCCCACAAGGCACTGAATACATTACATCAAAATATACTGCTGGGGAAGAGCTGACACACACACGTCAGTGTGTCTCCAGTCACTTTTTCAGAGGGCCTTTGTGGATGTTTGAGCACATCCTTTGTGAGTGCTCATGACAATGTCCCAGCCATGATGATGATTTGGGTCCAGTTATCTGATTTCAGCAGGCCTCTAATAAACTCAGCGGTGTGTGTGCGTGTGTGTTTGTGAGGGTAGTATGAACCCGTCCCACCATGAGAAGCTGTAATCAGACAGCAATGAAATGCACTCCGAACAGCATCCGTCTCTCATTCTCTCCGTCTGCCTCGCTACCTGCATCCCTTCTCCTCTCCCAGCTCACCCAGGGTGAAAATGACAGACGCTTTTAAAGTTGATGTGATGAGAAGCCTTTTTTTTTTTTTCAGACTGAAACGGGGGAAAATAACACGCACATATTGAAAAGGCATTTTTTTTTTTTGACATAGAGATAGAAAAAGAAACATTGGGCTTTTATGTAACAGCGTTGGCTATCATAACATTTCCAGCAGAGATGCGGATACACAGAAGAAGAAAGACAACCATGAATCTTTCGAAATCAAAAGCATAATGGAAGAAGTTGGTGAGATTGTTTGGCTAAAAATCATAGTTTCTCATTTTCAAGTCTCAAAACATAATTTTTTTTTTGTAACCAATGTCACCCTGACCAAAAACCACAATGTCACACTATCCATAAAGTGAGAATGTCGACAAACTATTTAACAGCCACTCTGGAAAATTGTGCGTTTCTGACACCTATTGAACAAACTGACTCACATCGGCACTCGCCGGGTGGGTAAAATACAGAGACCTTTTTAAAAAACAACCCATGTCCTCGATTATAGACACAATGACTTGGTGTCAAATCTGCAAAGAATGGTAAACATGGTCTTATAAGGGAGCAGTGACCTACCTCAAGATGTAATTAGCCACATATTCGGCTGTTTCTGGATACATGGCTGCCCGTGTTCGCTGAGGCTGGCGCAAACTGCTTCTCAAGTATGTGAAGTACTTGCTGTGAAGTGTTTACATGTGTGCCTATTTGTATGTGCGTGTGTTCTTTAGCCGTACCTCATACCGTCCCTCATGAGTGGCCCTGTTTTAGCAACCAGAATCCCCCCAGGTGAAATAAGCTTGAGCACATCTCTACTAAAATAGAGCTCTGTGGTTGGATGAGAGAACGCCTTGTAGGGACTAGTACCATGGATCCTCAGGCTGGTTTGCCCTCCGGCCTAATGATTGAATGAACTTCTTTTGTTGTCACTTTTGCACTTTATGCTAATTGCTGCAGTTGGATTTTCTTTCCTTTTGTGCAAGTTTTTAAGCATTTCTCCCCGCCTGCAGATCCCAAACATGAGGAGAATTCTTGAGTTAATGATGTCTGAATAATTGTCCCCCAACATTGCATTGTGACTCAACCTAATACATGTCGGAAATGAAAAGGGGTTTGAGATTTAATGCACTGTAAGCCTACTCAATGGGATTACATTCTAAAAACGATCAAACGTGATTACGGCAACATGCAGTAGATGGGACTCACAACCCTATCCTCCATCCCGCCGTTAAGTATACACAAAATAAAAAAATCCACGTTTCACAATTGAAAGAAATCGTACGAGATGGCCTCAATAATTCTGTGGCTGTGTGTCAGAAGAGAATGGAGTCTGTCTTTTGAAGAGAGCAGCTCTGCTGGAGGAGAAAACATAAGCTTGTCATACAGGCGCTTTTTTGCCTCATTAAATCTGCAGACGTGCCCTACTTTCCTCTCCATTGGACTGCCGTGCGAGCAAGCAGATTTGGTGGAGGATGAGAGTGGGGGTGTTTCATTAAATATCCATACACCGAGCCTTTCTGCAGTGTTACTCGACATAATGCGCGCATGTGTGTAAGGGAGACAGGAAGTACAGTACATATACTACGTTACTACGTGAGCTCCTCTTCACCATCCTGTTGCGCATCGTGCAGCCAGCCTGCTCCCTTCTGTCTTCACAAACACACTGATAAGCTTGTCCTTCTAACCTCCTCATCCCCTTTCATTTTCCCATGCAGTTCTCCCTAATGTGACATTGAGCAGCCCAGGATTCCTTCTCTGCCACACCCAACTTCCCCCACTCACTTTTCTTCTCCCTTTACCCCCCCCACCTCTTTTATTCTCTCCATCACAGTCTGAAAGCTGTCAAAAAACAGCGCTGCCTTCTCGATATCAAAGCCCACTGAAAAACACAGGCACATGTACTGAAGCTTAGATTGTATTCCAGTGCGATACAGAAACACACTGTTATGTTTTGACTCCAGTGTTAAAATAAAATATTCACAATATAACCACTCCAAAAAGCTGTCACTCTCCCACAGTCATACTCCCTGTAGAGCTTGTGTATGGCTTCATGGCATCGACTACAGCGTAAGAGTCTCAGCGAGAGTAGGAAAGGAAAGTTGTCTCCAGTCCTCTGAGATGTGTACAAAGCCACAGACAGGAGAAACCTGACAGCTGGCTCAGTCAGATAAAGGCTGGTGGAAACCCCACAGGTCTTTCTGCCCTTTCTCTTAGAGGTGCAAAATCACCTAAAATACCCAATTTATGCTGCAACTATCCTCCGGATTTTTTTGGAATGTGAGACAGAGGAACAGAATAGAAATATTGAGGAACTACTGAGGTCAGTTTTGTTTTTGAATTTCGAAATTGGAAGAAAACCACATCCATGCTCAAATGTCAAAATGTGATGTAGAGGACAAAGTGTTGTTCTGCTTCTTCTGGTTATTTTTTTAGCAACACTAGCGGTGTGGCTCTTTGTATGACGGTCTGTGGGTTAGTCGGTTCAGCACTTTGGTCCAGACTGAAATATAACATAACTTATGGATTGGTGGTGGTGGTCTAGTGGTCTAGTGGTCAGGCTTTAAAATAGAACATCAGATGTTTGTGAGATCATTACCAGGCTGCCTCCATTATGCCCCTGAGCAAGGCACTTAACCCTGAGTTGCTCCAGAAGTTAGTTCACTACAAGAGCGCCTGCTAAATGACCTGTAATGTAATGGTTTGTCATGAAATTTGGTACACACGTTCATGGTTTTCTGACAGTGACTCCTGTCTTTATATGAGGTTGACATTTGTAGTTTTCAGTGAAATATCTCAACTGTTAACAGGATGGATTGCTATAAAATTTGGTGTACATTAATGTTCTCTTCAGGATGAACTGTAATCACTTCAGTGACGCCTTAACTTTTCTGCCACTACTTTTTCCATTACTTTTCCTGCACAAATGCATTCCCATTAGCTTCACCTGTACTTTGTGTTTATCGAATGCCAAAGACTGTGGTTAACATGGACTCGGAGGAGCGGAGCATAGCTGGTCCACCTTAAAGGTCAGTCCACCTTATGTAAGGGCCGAAGTTGTCGCTAACTCCAATGCTAACCCCTTCACTTTAATCAGCAGGTGGCAAGCAATACATGGAAATGTGTCTTTGGTCTGCAGGAGTCTGCTACTTGTGCATTATACATTTTAGTTAAAGAAACATCTTAAAAACACTTCTTTCTGTTTTTTTTTTTATTCCCTGTTGCTTAGGCCCAGCAGGGAGTCAATTTAGGCCAGGCTTGCAATACAGAACAGAAACCTGCATTGTGAGCATGTCAGCATGCTGACAATAGTTGAGATTAGCGCTGTGTGAACAGCATCACAGAGACGCTAGCAGGGCTGTATATTCTTATGCCACTTTGAGACCAAATTTAATGCTTACACATTCTGGATGGATTGCTTTGTTATGTAAATGGAGCATTTTTTTTGTAGTAGTCACAACGGAAGATAAAAAAAAAATGCTTCTGAGATAACTTTCTAGTGTTTTCAAATCATTCAATGATGGATCTGTTAAGCAAACTGGACTTTTTGGATCGTATTACATGCCCCGCCGTTACAACACAGAACAAATGCTTGTGGCTTAAATGCAGTTTCAGAGTTGGGAAGCATTCTGTGTAACACACAGGGACACTTGACAAGAACCACATATCCATCCTGTCGTGTAAAAGTGTATATGGCATCAGGAGTCCTGTGACACCTTTAAACCCACAGGGGTATCTCTGACAATATGATCATTATCGTATTCATGCTATTTTTCTGTGGTGGGATTTTCAAAGCCAACATCATCCCGGATGAGTTGGAGACTGCAGAGCTGGAGGGCCTTTTCTCACTTAGTACTGAGTAAAAAGCGGCTCCCTGGAAACATTTATCACTCTCATGACTTAAAGAACATTTGAGGTGAGCGATGACTGCAGTGTATTTTAGTAGATATTTTACAGTGCAGCTCAAGCACATATTTAATCATGGTGGGTAAAATCGTATTAAGGCAGAGCTTCTTTTTTTTTTTTATCACCAAACAGATAAAAAGCTTATTGTAATGCTGCCAAAAGCACCAGGTGCAATAACCAGTTATAATACATAATGTAATGGCCAGTTGCCTGAAGGTTGTCCAATGCTTATCTGACTTGGAAAAAACAAGTTTTGATAAACGCCACATCCTGAGAAAAGTTTTAAGTGAAGTTTTAAGCTTGAGTTCAGATATATTAATAAGAAACACATCTGTAAAAAAACATTATATTTCAAATACCATCAAGATAAAGTAAGCGCTTAGGAAGTCAGGCTTATTGTTTTTTAAAAAATCCATTAAAAACAGCTGACAGAGACACAGTGCTGTACTTACAGATGCCATCCATCATGTCAAATGAGACAACGTGTAATTTATCCCAACAGGACATCAACACCCTGCTAATAACCTCACTTAATAGAACTAGTTTTTCATTTTCAATTAGAGCCGACTGGTACGTATACTTTTGGTGGCTATGAAGGGGTAACACAAAGAGACCGTAAAGACAGGAGATGTGCAGTAACCTGCTCTTATTCATTTCTGGCAGAATGAAACTGCAGTTGACAGGATTATAACTGCAATCAATGTTGTCCAATAAGTTATGTCGGGGGGGGGGGGAAATGTGAGGAACAAATTGAGTTGTCTCATTTACAGTGATGGATTAAGTTCATCAATGCAGGAGTATGTCTCTGCAAGCTGTTTCAATTGATTTTTTTGAGAAGAATAGGGGGCCCTGACTTCCTCAAGATAAGGTAAATTTGCAATAGAAAGAACAAAGTCAATTTCTAAATTTTTACAAACACAGCTTTGAGTTTAAATCTTTGCAATAACTATCTCCATCTATCTGTTTTTCTGCACGTTTTCAATTTGCATGTAATAAAACTTAAGCGGAAATGCCAGAAGTTTAAAAAAGCTGAAGTATCACAAAAACATTTTCATGTAAGTACATCAATAAAGAGAAGATGCAACCTCTTTATCACGAAAGTGGCTGATAAATTACCACAGGAAACACATCAGAGAACACACATTTAGTTCAAAAAAATATTTGTATGAAGGCAGTTTGTTAGTTCCAAAAATTAGAGTCAGACTTGTCCAACATTTAACATAATCATAGACCTTAGTTGTGACACAAATCATACACTGATATGATCTGGAAACAAAGTTGGTGAGAGTGAACCAAAACAGGGAAGCTTGCAAGATGCTAAAACTCTCTGTAGAGCCTGGTCATAATTATCTGCGGGTTCATCACTATGAACGACCCCTTACACATTGCACATCATCGTCATTTCATCCATTGTTATTAAAAAGAAATATTGATCACAGCAGTTTTAATTTTCAGTCAGGGCCGTACAAACATTTGAGGACATCAAGGTCATGTCCTTGTTAATATTTCTGGGAATTTAGGGGGTTTAATATGAGGATTTTACATTCTAGGATTACACACTCATTATGCATGTTGGGTTTTGTCATGGCTGATGAAATATTATATATGATGATATATTAATATTATTATTGGAATGGAAATAAAAGGAATTCATCGTTTTCCTACTGGTATTATTAGATTCCTGCTGCCTTTGAGCTGTCAGGGGAACTTCACCCACCACCAGCTTCAATGCCAGAGAGCTGAGTCAAAGCCTATTTGCCAAGCAGACAAGAGGGCACCCAGTCTCCTCCCCCAGTGGCTGCCAACCAAACCATCTATCACCAGGCAAAGCAGTCTGCAAAGAGCCTGTGTAACTATGACATGACTGTGTTTCTATATGAGTGTGTGTGAGACATGATTGTACCGTCTGATGGGATTTTACGCTCCTTCTTGTGCAGTGGAATTGGTGCCAGGCAGTCAGACGTGTAAATGGTAGTAATGTACAATGACTAACAGAAGCCCTGTCACTCACCCGGCCCTGACTTACCACACACTGTGCATCCCTCAGCCACCAACAATGGCCGCTCTTGTGAAATGTGGGCCAAAATGTCTGTCAACATCTAATGAGCAAAGTCTCTTTCTGTTCAAAGGTTTGTATTGCTCTTGCTCACTGTTTAACACCCCCACTAGATTCAGAAGTACAGGAAACCGAAAGCAAAAAGAGGAAGTTGATTTTCCTGTCCATCTTTATGGTGGCATTTCAAGCTTAGTAAAGTAGTAGGTGCAATAAAAAGTCCCCTACTTTCCTAGCCTGCACTGTGACAAAGATTTAGGTAAATATTCAGATACGACTAAGAGTAAAAAGTCCCTAAACTAACAGCACTTTAAACTATCAGACAATTTACTCTGTCTTTGCTGTATCAGAGGAGGGGACAGGCAGGGACAGAAAACACACACAGGCTTACCAAAATCCCCAAATCCCAGATGCCACTTTTTAAATGTGCGTCTCAAAGGCCAAAACGTGTTAGAAGGACATGTGGATTTGATCACTTTCAGGTCAGCAATGTCATGATTTTAAATTGGAAAGATTCTGGCACGGAAGAATGGAAGGTCTACGTTCATACAGTAGATTATAGACTTTTAAGAAGCATCCGTTGCCCATTGTCAACAGTCAGTAAAATAGTATGGTTAAGTAGCATCTAGGCCTTTTGTTCCCTGACACAGTCAAGTTTAGAGAAGACTTAACCCCAAGAGTCTCTGTGGCTGCTGGGATAGGCTTTTATCCACATCGCTAAAGCAGCAAACGTGGCCTCCTGTTGTGCTCCCTGTGAGCTTCTGTGGGAAGCTCTACGGGAGTCTGGATAGTCAAAGTTTGTTAACCAACGTTTCAAAGACAAATGATTCATCAATGTCATGTGGGGGGGGGGCAAGTTTTTCTTTCCCTGATGAAAAATCAAACTGCTCTGAATGGAAAACAGACCCATTTTGAGCAAATGAAAGTTTTTTGTTCCAGGAACTGGCTTGTGAGGAGCAAACTAATAAGAACTGCTGCCAATCAAGACGTGACTCACTTATAATGTCTCTCTTGATGGTTTGGACTTCATTCACTAAGCTGAACCACAGCATTGCAATGTACACACACACACACACACACATCCACTGTATTCCTCTCATCACCAACATATGTACATTTCTTCTTGAAAAGACTACTTTCCTTGCGTTAAAGGAACAGCTTTAGGTTTCGGTATCTACACTAACCCCACCACCCGTAAAACCACAATTTGTTGTTTTTATGCTTTTGTTTTTGTGCGAATTACTCCAACGAGATCTAATGTGTTAATTACTTAATCAGGCCGACTTTGTTACATTTGGACAGAGCCAGGCTAGCTGTTTCCCCTTGTTTCCAGTGTTTGTGCTAAGCTAAGTTAACCTGCTGCTGGCTGTAGGAACTGGTATCAACCTTCTTATCTAACTCTAAATTTTTGGAGGAGCATTTTCCAAAATTTTTAATGATTAATTGAAAGACCCCAAATATAGAAAGTTGATAGGTCTTATCGGTAAAGGTCAATATTTTCAGTCTTAATAAGAAAACATGAGTGAAAGACTATGTATTGCTGTTTAACTATTGTTGTTTTTAAATAAAATTTTAGAGTTTCGGCACATAATCAGCTTTTTTGGTGTTTTCTAAACAATTTACAAATGTTTGTTACAGGACGTGAAACTCAATAACTAGATGTGTGACTTGAAATATGAGTTGAAAATCAGCACACCATTCATCATACATAGCGGAAGTGAACAGTCAATAAGAAAAAGAGAAACAAAGTTCAACCACAGCACATTTTTTTATTTACGACACAACTAACTCTGAGTGGCTCCACATCCTCTCCAACATGTGAGCTGGAGGGAGCGAAGGCCCACATCGCACATTGCATTTGCTGAAAGTGACTTTGCTTTGTGTAAGAGTGTGTCCCTGGAGTGTGTGTCGGTGTGTGTAAATAGGATGTTGCTTTAGAGTCATCCAGGCATCTCTCAGCCATTGGCTAAGCTCCACACGCTGATGTCACCTCTTGGCACAACTTTGTGATCTTTGGACCTGATCAGCAATTCCACCGCAGTAAACCAATCAGATCGCGGGGTTTTGACCCCAGGTGGTGATGTCATGCAGCAGGGAATGCAAACAAGTGGACTGGTGGTGGGGTGCATGTGTGTGGGTGTGTGTCAGTGTGAGTTGTAGGGCAGCGGCTGTACTGCAGCATTGTTTATAGAGTTTGACTGTTGTCAGGGCAGTACAAACAGCCTGCCAGCTGTGACACTGTTGATTTTTCACTGGACAAGCTGTATATTTAGTGCACTCACTGGTGGCCATGTGTGAAGTTACTGTGCCAATGTTTGTTATGGTTACTCCCTGCTGCAACCTTTTTAAACTCTACAATTTGTACAGTTTTCTTTTGCTAATTTTTTTCAAAATCATTTATTCTACATGTCTCGTTGAAAATGAGTCACATGTCAAAAACTCAGTGAAACTTCGACTGAAATTTTTACACAGAACAGAAAGGACATGAGGTGTAAGTAAAGGTTGTAAAAGTGTAAATAATTCAATATGTAATGCATGTAGATCCCCCATTTTTCCCCCTCCAATATCGGTAACACTTGTGGGCACTTGGAAAAAAGGTTTTAAATTCAGATGCCATTTTCCCAACCCACCAATTTTGGTGAAATTAATTATCAAAAAATATCATTTTATGATTTACGCCATTATAACCGTGTTTTACTGCTGTTTCCATAGAGGTGCAGGACTTATATTGCAGTGAAAAATGAAGCCACAATGAGTTAAATGTGACAGGACACCCTGAAATTTGTTTGGGGTTCAGAGGGTTTTTCTTTACTGTTTTTACATCCTGGTTAAACAACTGATAACAGTCTCCATAGTAACAATGCCAATTAACTTTATTCTTCTTTAAGACAATGCTGTATGTGTTACTTCCTGTCTCGAGAATGTTGCACAAATATGACTCAGTTCCTCAACAGCAATGCAAAGCAGCATTTAATGACAGTTCTGAGTTGAATGTCAGAGGGGGGTGTAGATGAAAGGTGGTGAAAGTGAGGTATGTTCAAGATTAGAACCGGTGACATCATAAACCTGGCAGGGCAAAATACTTCTCAATTTACACCGTTTATTTTACGGCTGCTTTACACTTGACACCCTATTTGGGTTATGGCTGAACATGTTGGTTTTGAGGTGGGAAACCAAGTCACTGATGTAACCATAAAACTGAGAAAGGCTTAGGGAAATATCTAAACAAAGTAGAAGAACCACATGTTTGTATTTGTGGCAAATACAAAACTCTACACACAAACACCACTTTATTTCCCTTCCCTCAGGGTCACTTGAGGTTAAGTTCAAACAAGTGAAAAATGCTTCCTGACATGGCCTGTGGTCTCTCCCCACACTTCTCAAAAAGAATAATTAGCTCTCTGACTAATCACTTTTGTTAAGCATCATAATATGCAAGCTATTCGTTTGTACAGTGATCGCTCTAACTGTAGAGAGGACTTGCAGCTCCCTGGAGACGGGGGACTGGCAGGGTGGGGTCGAACAGAAGGGCCGTGCCGTTACTGGACGTTGGGGTTGTCAGCCCCAAGGAGACATAGGAGAACCACAGTCTTTGGGTTTAAACATTGGGAACGTCTGTCCTTATTTGTGGCTATTCTATAATCGTGGTGTTCTGCTTTGGAAAGTCCTGCCGCCTGCAGTTTTTGATTCTTGGAAGGATTAGTTAACCAGAATCATGTGACCCCGAGTTTGTGTTGGTTGGCAGTTGCAAGATGCTATCTGTGGTGTTAAAAGTACAGCTTTATAGGCTGTGCTGTACTTAACTAAAGAGACGCTTAGGCTACTATAAACAGTAATAGTACTCCATTCATATTGAATATATTTCACCGGCTGCATTTTTTAAGTAAAATGGAAATTTTTATTCATGTTTGTGATGAAATCAGTATATACAGTATTCTTACTTATTGCATCTCATGTACTCATTTGGTCCCCTTACATCTGTGTTCTCCTGGAGGTGGAGGTGTGAATTTCTGTAGTGTGGTTGGTTCAATATCTGAGCATTAGATTCCAGGAAGCAAGTCCACCTAGCCAACTAGCTTTCACTTTCTACCTAACCACTTAAAAATATCTGCACATGAATGCAGAATCTATAGGCAACAGGACAAGATTTTGGTATCTTTTCATCTGTAGTGCGT
This sequence comes from Bovichtus diacanthus, assembly GCA_943590825.1. Classification (NCBI taxonomy): domain Eukaryota; kingdom Metazoa; phylum Chordata; class Actinopteri; order Perciformes; family Bovichtidae; genus Bovichtus; species Bovichtus diacanthus. Next base: position 997,033 of record CALSBV010012130.1, read on the forward strand.
TTGTAGTCTGAGTAGTATTGACCAACCAATCATGGTTGAGCGGGCTTTGGTTGCATGCAGGTAAACAGTCTGTGTGGAGAGCACACGAGGCAGAACGCATTTGCCTGAAATAATATCTTGGAACCCATCAGCTATTGTCTGACAAAGATTTAGATTTAGATTTAGAGAGAGAGAGAGAGAGGGAGAGAGAGAGAGAGAGAGGAGGGCTAAAGCATAATTGGAATGCACCAGTAAAAAAAAAAGTGTCAGATCTCAATGGGACTTTGAAGTCCTACGGGGTTAGATTTACTGATTTGTTCTGCTGTGGATCGCAAACACATATCCTTTGTATGTTCATGAAATATGACATTAATAGCAATCTCACACAAAAAGGCCCTGTCAAATCTGATCTTCTGATCTAAATCAGATTTAAAAAGTTGGTTAAATTACGAAGATGATGGTGGTGATGTAAAGATTTACACCTTTCTTTCTTGTCCTTTCTTAAACCTGTGGGAAAGGTTAACATTTAATGCTTTGTCGAATATCTCTGCAAAGCCTGTTTAATCCATTATTTCTCAAGGTCTAACATCTTTAGTTAGCGTCTTGCCAGAAATTAAGGATTTTTAATCAGATTGTACACAATAACATTCAGTGACCTTGCAATTATCCCTCAACGACTAATTACACAGAGCAGTCATGTCTATATAGACATCGTTTACACCAGATTTAATGGGAATGTAAACCACTACAAGGTTACTGAATGGCTTCTGAGTGGCTTCTCCCACAGCATCCAACAGAAGCCAATAGAGAATAGGCCCAGGCAAGCCAAAGGGAAAATGCATGCCAGCGTATTCAGCACCTGGCAACGCAAATATTAAAAAGGCCATTAAGGTTTTATTTTGCCTTATAAAGACAGCGGCTTCCTGTTGTCCCACCCTTGCCAACCATAGGACATACATGCCTAGGATTGCTTCTTCTTCTCTCCTCTGTGTGTTAAAATGTCCTGAATCATTAGGATGAGTAGAGTGGCAGTAAAGGCATCTGTTTTTACAGCCTGTCTGTAAAAGCAGCAGGGTTTGTGGTCTTTTTTTGTCACTTTTATGGACTCCCTTACCTCATAGACCAGTTCAGATGAGGAGAACGCACTGACTGGTGGTACATTTTGACTGAGTGACAAACAGCCATTGGTTGTTCTTTCATAATGGACACTCACAGGTTCACAGATAGTCAAAAGAACTGGGAACAATCATCACCAGTCTGTCCCCAAGTCTGAAGTACAAGTTGCCTAAAAAATGTTTTTATACACCAATAACTTGCAGCAGCAAATACCTTTTTAAAAAAACGTTTTTTCATTAACATAATGAGGGAACATTTTAATTAACTCAACCACATCGACATCTGCAAAAAAGTATAAAAGTCATAAAAGCTGGGGCTTGAAACAAGCTTTTTTCAACAAAATGTCAATGTCAAAGTGTTTATAGCTGTTCTGAGCAGCCACATTTGAATCTGCAGTAAAAAGCCTGCCACCATAGAGAAGCAAGACGTGATAATTGTCCAAAAGGGGTCAGTTTCTCCTCAAAGGCAAACATGGTTGTAAACACAGAAAGTGAAGGACATAGTAAAAATAGTAAAAAAGCGTTCGGAAAGTTACAGAAATTGGGTGAGGAAAGGGGTTTTTGAGAAGCTGTTTGACGATCCAACAAACGCTTGAGTTGAAGAATGCTGAAGCAATAACTGTCAATGTATTCCTTTTTTCTCCCTCACAGTACCCATTAGTGGAAACTAAAGCACAATTAACAATGTCACGGTGTTGTTCAGGCAACTCAAAGCACTTGATTAACTGAAAATTGGGCTTCAAATTTTAAGCATTTCTCTGCTGTATCATGATAGGTGCACAGAAGTATGTGACGTCACCTTTTTCTCACTTCAGACTAATGACATACAAATAGAATCACAGAGAAATAAATAAATACAGAAATCTATGACGTGAAATAACCAAAACTGTTATAACTTTGGCAGACAAGTGTGTGTTGAAGGAAATGAGGATCAGTCATTGTAAGAAGTTGATTGACAAAATACATTTCAGGGCCTTTAATGTGAGGGAAAGATAAACTGACTTGAAGTACGAGACAGAACGCCTTTACTGTTTAGCCTTAACAAAAAAACATCTTTAATCAAAGTGTCTTAATATACATATGGGATGCAGGATGGAAAACGGTGAGGTATTTAAAGGCTTGCGTTTTGTACGCTCACCATCCACCACTTCCCTACTCTGTGCAGTAGAAGTACGTAACTTAATTTTGGGTTGCAACTCTTCCAGAGAACAGAGAATTATCTAATGGCACAACTTGTTTGCCTTTGTTTATCCGAAACCAACAAAGACTCCTCTGCATTTGACCAACTTATAAAACAAAGAGTTTCTGCTTCTAATTTAAGTATTAATTTCCTGGTCAGGTTATTTCTGTTATCTTTATAAATCTTTATAAAGCCAACAAGTAAGTGTAGCTTTTAGGAATGAAAAAACAATCTAAAAGCACTTGCCCCATGAGTTCAGGGCCTGAGATTAAACTCTCATTACTCAGGGGGAATCTGTGCTGGGACTAGGGACTTCCACAGACTCCAAAGCTTCCTTGTTACAAACCTCATGTGGAGTTGATGGAGAGAGGAAGGAAAAAGAAGCTATAGTAGTAGTGAAGGCCCACAAACCCAATCACAACTTAAACAGCAGGACTTCCACCCGTCAGTATCCTCACTGCTCCTTTTGATTGTCTCCGCCTCTCTTTCCTTGTGCACGGAAATTTTCTAGACGAGGAGCCAGCTTGAAAAAGCAACACAAAGGAGAAGAAAGAAGGTTTCTGCAAGGTCTAATCCTGGGGAGCTGGAAAAAAGGGTCGGCTGAGGTTTCTCTCTGTCTCTTTGTGCCTGCCCAACAGCCCTGTTTCTTGATGAAAATGTCCCGCTGGATGAGGGCATTAGACGCCCGCTCTAATCCCGTGTAATTTCCCACAATCCCCTTTGCTTGCATCCTGCCAAGGAGGCCTTCGGCGCCCCGCTGAGCCCCTAGCTGCTGGCTTTGGCGTTCCCACACCCCTGCTCAAGCAGTATTTCCTCTGCTGGCGGAGAGGAAACAAGACACTCTGTCTCTCAATCCCTCCTCCCTTTCATCTCCCTTTTCATCTGAGCCAAAACAGCAGCAGAAACTAGCAGCCTACTGATGAGTGTGTCCTCAGATTGTGACCTTTGGCAGAACCCGAGCCGCGGTAAAGGCCGCAGAAGAGACAGACAGGTTTTAGTCATTAGCAGAATTAAAACCTTGGTCCACCACTGGTTGACCCAAATCACATCTGTGTGTGTGGACACGTTGCATTGTTGTCCTCCACTGCTAACGGTGTGTTTATGTGCAAGGCTGTGTACATTTGCCACCGCCATAATCCCGTACAATCTCCTTCTTACGTAAAATGCTTTATTTTCATCTTTTTTTATCACTAGGCGCATCAGAGGGTCAGCTAGGGAAAGAGCCGAGTGACACGCTCTATGCCCTCTTGTCCAAATGTCTATTTCAGAAGCATCCAGCACAAGTGATAAATCTATTATACATGCTATGGTGTTCTCAATAGTCGTGTAAGCTGGTGCTGAAAGGGGCTTTGGATAAAACGCATGGTTGCGTAAAAAGCACAGTGTTTGCTAATCAATGACCCATTCAAAGGACGTTATCCACGCACACTGAGGAGAATTCTACTGAAGTCTTAGATTAAAGTCAGCACTTCTAATCTCGTCTGAGACTGATGCTTCTGTTTGATGCTGAGTTAGTGTGGATAAAAACAAAGAAATTCCAATTTTTGAAGCTCCTTCCTCTTCCTGTGTTCAACACATAGGTAGGTCAACTGAAGATTGGTAATGTGAGATTTCTTATTTAAAGATAGTGAAGCTAACTTCGTAAAGCAAGATTTCTATATGAACTTGTTGGTGGTTGTAGAACATAAATCAGGAGATCACTAATCCCGGTAGGCTTCATCCTCTAGGAAAAGAATGTAGGAATAAAATGTCATGGCAATCCATCCACCAAAGCCGTGAACTAACTGACAGACCAATGTTGTCCTTCCTAAAGCTATGCCGCTAGAGAGGCTAAAAATAAGTAAAAATAGTAATACTGGCACTCCTTTTCATCGTCCACTCTGTGCCAAATTTGCATTGGTCTCTATTGAGTTTCAAGAGTTTCCTGACAATCAATAATGACAACAAATCACCATCGTTATGCTGAGACAATTAGGGATGGATTCAAGAATACATCAAGCTGCATTAAGATTTTCTATTTATTGTTACCTCCGCCAAGGAGGGGGACGTTATGTTTTTGGTTCAATTTGTTGATTTGTCTGTCTTTCAGTAGGATTACTGAAAAAATAGTGGCCAGGTTTTCAGGAAATTTGGTGGAAGAGTGTAACATGGGCCAAGAAAGAAACCCATAAAATTTTGGAGCAGATCACGAGGCGCAGCAGAGAAAACAGATCACAAGGCAGATACACTATTTTTCACTTGTGGAAATGTCCATGGCGGAGGTCTGCTCTCGCTGAGTGCTCCTCTAGTTATATGAAGCAGGAAATGTTCCTACTAAACATCTTGTTTCTATGTAATGAAGTAAAGTTTTGCATGTAATCGCAACGTATCCTTACTTATAAGAACATATCCAGAGCTAGCTTACTTGTTACTTGTTATGGTGTCTGTCTTGTGAGATTCACACATATGATGAATGCCATATGTGTGAATCTCAAGAGAACCATGTATGAATGTGTGAATGTAGGCTTTGCATGTACTGCAGAAAAATGTATGCAAATGTGTGTACATTTCGGTAAATGTCAATTTAGCACTGAGTGTGCGTGTGTGTGTGTGTGTGTGTGTGTGTGCAGCGACACCTCAGCTGCCTCTGAACTGCTCTGCTCCTGTAAACACAGTGGTGACTGCTCAGTGTCACACAGAAAAAGCAAGGACACAAGCAGGCACACACACACACACACACACACACAGAATGGGCCGAGCTTGCCCTCAGCTGTTTTTTAAACCTGACTGAAAATAATTTATTCATAGCTGAACTTAAACAGAAAAAAAACATCGGCTGTAAGTTATTGTTTGGTCATGTCTTTAGCTTGTTCCATTTCCTAGTTAGTCCTTTAATCACAGAAAGTAATCCAGTGAATGTAGATTAGTAGTTACTCTGACTACATGCAGTTTTAGGAGGACTGCCAAACAGCTCTGACAAACTTCTAACCTTTGTTTAATTCTACCGCCAGACAGAGTGTAAATAAAGTGCCAGAAATACTTTAAAAGGATATTGCTGGTAAGTGTTGACATACCAATGTCCAACCCCCTGCTTCCCACGGATATTACGTTTTAATGACTATAATAACAATAAACGACATAGTAGTTATTGCAAAAAAGTGTTGTCATTGCCACCACAATGACACTGATTTCTTTAAATGGGCAATGTGTAAGATATGGCCAGAATTTTAGATAAAACTGTAAAAAAACTAACATTAACATCAGGATGTAAAAGCGGGGGTCTGATCCTGGAGGACTGCCCAGAGCTGCTGGATCAGCAAACTTTCTGTTGCTGCCGTTACACAAGTTAGACCCAGGGCTCCACCAGCCCGCTGTGACTCCCAACGCTGGGATTCGAGTTGCTGTTCCCACTAACTTTAAGTTTGTCTCCTGGAGCCGCCATACGCTCTCCTTCAGAGGGGTGGTCTTCTCTCTGCAGGAAGGACGAGACAAAGGTGTGGGTCGTTTTCGCAGTTCTGCTACTTTCGATTTAGTCCAATAAACAACGTACAGCCCCCGGTTAGTGTCACAAGCACACAGATGGTTAACGTAAACTATAGACTGACGCAACGCTGGTCTTAAATGTCAGTCAACCACTGCCATGGGAAATGCCATCCAATGGCTTGAAGCTTAAGCTGCCAGTATACTCAGTCAGAACTGCCTGTCAGATGGTTGAATAGCTTTGGAAACTCACTCCCCCACACCTTTCCAACTTTGGAAACCAACAAAGGCTGGCAAGCTTAGCTAATGAACTTCCACTTTCCGAGTGGAATACACACTTAATACAACAATGGGTCCTCGAAAATGATAAACGTTGTAAAGGCACAACAACGAAGCAGCGCTATGTGGACCAACTGTAAAAACCAACCATTGTGACTGGAAACAACCCCCGAGAGACTTGAAGCTTAGATGCTGTTTCCACCAACATGTCCAAAAGTGGTATTATCCTCTTTTGATAAAATGGAAAAATATCCACAATAGCTGCACTATCAAAATAGCTTATATTGCCTTACACAAAAAGTGAGAATTCAAGTTTCAGTTTGACTTTACAATGTTACATTTAGTCACTTTCATGCTCCAAATACTCGGCGCTGTGATTGAGCAACCCTACATGATATCCATCTGTAGATCAATTGAGGACAAGTGTGCTGCTCTGGACTGCCTCACTTCACACCAATCACCACAGTCAAATAAAGCCAACTGCGGACAGTCTAAATGGACAACAGAAGAGGAAATCAGCTAAAATGAGACTGCTGGAGCTGACTCAAGTAAAGAAAGTTTCCTCTGGAGTAAGTTTACTGTCATCACTTCCCCCTTGTCTTAAGATGGCATTTCTTTCTTTAGACATGTAGGAAAATCTTGAGCTCAGCAAAAACTAAATGTGGTGCTCTCATTTCCTTCAAGATTGGCTGCACCAGTGGAATGGGACTGGAAGAGTGAGTGTTTGTTTTAGTGGTTTGAAAATCTGTATCCTAATAGTCCCCAGAGGGGGGGAAACATTCTATGTATGCAGGACAAAAATTCATTTTGATTTACAGCAGATGTAGAGTTAATCAGCATTTTAGTGTTTTCACCATGTAAAATGTTTGTTGGGTTTTGAGTTCATCCCCAACTCACTTGGCATACCTTACAACTCCTGCGGTCTGGGTGTGTGGCTGCAAACACGGCAGCTCTAGCAGCATTGTGGGAAGTCATCCCTATGAGATGTGGTGATAGCTGAGAGAGTTGTTGGAGCCAGATGTAATCACACAGCCAACGAGTCTACTGTGTGATCGTAAATCATTAAATCGGATCATTGTGATCACACCAGGCTCCACATTTGGATCTTGTTCGGTGGCGGTGACAAAGTGGGCAACCGGGATCGTAGAGAGATGTGGGGGGCATGGGAAATGAATGTACATATACTGTATACACATACAGTATATATTATAGTTTGACACTTAGGGCCACTGATATTTATATTATTATTATATTTTATTTGCATTTCAAGAAAATTATGTAGTTACTGAGCAAAAAATAGAATAAAAAAAATTGTCATTTGTTCAATTATTACTACCCTTATTACTAGGAACAAGTGAGAATATTTCTGCTTGATCTCTTCTAGTATTTTCCCAAGTAATAGGATAAGTGGGGTTTTATTTAGAGAAATACCAAAGATATTTGACAGTTCTCTAATTGAATTTCCCAACAGCCTTTGTACTTACTTTGAATTTAGGGGGTCTTAAAGTATCACATTATAATCTTCGATGTGAGTTCTTTCCAGTAGTTTGAGTTAGTTGTTTCATGTATGCTTGTATTCTTTTGTACATTTGTTCCCTGTCAGCTGGGGAGTTCATTGCCCCATTTACTTTTTACATTAACATTCATTTCTTTATCTTTGATGGTTAGTTTGTATTATTATAACCATCTTAATTAAGATATCCGTTTCGACCCCACCCCTGTACATCCTAAAGGGATTGTAGAATAGTTGTTCTGCGATTGTGACTCCTTGTTGCAGGTTTGTCCCCATTATGCTGTGGCATGTAAGATGGCGGTGGTTGGTACGGAGGCCACCATGGGACTGTCTCTGCGGTCTGCCGCAGTGGGAACGACAGAGAAACATTTGGAAACATGAGCTGGTAACATCAACACATCTTCAGGGGTGGCTGCTCTGCCTCCAGCCTCTGAACTAGATGGACAAACTAACAGCACTTGGAAGGGATTTTTCCACAACTGCCACTCTTCATTATAAAAAAAGCATATTTCATGGCATAGCTTGGGCAATTCTGTGGGGGAAAAATTGATTGAAATCCATAGTTGAAAATCACTCAACCAGTGACACATTTTGACCCACAAAATCAAATCCCACCGTTCTCTCACCAGGCCATCTTTTATCTTCTCCATCCAATAATTTCAATCAATCATCCTCCCACGTCTTTCTCCTCATCCCTTCATCCCCCCAGTCAAGTTGCTCTGTCCCGGACCCTGTGGATAACAATTGAATTTAATTGGTGGCTCTTGTCTCTAAGCTCTGAGACCGTTTGCTGTCTTTGGGATGTATGGTATGTAGCTAACCCTCTAACCCTATGTGCTTCCTGATCCTCTCACTGCTCTGTCAGTCAAGCCGGTGAAGGTCAGGGGGTTCAGACAGCGCTCAGCAGCATCATTCATTACCTCACTGGCGGCTGCCGGGCTTAGAGCGCGATCAATGGGCTGTACACACACACACACACACACACACACACACACACACACACACACACCGATGCGTGCACACACACACAGAAGCTAAAACACTCCTCAGACCACCTAATTATGGCCTCAGTGCAACCTAATGAAACACACGTGCATCAAAGCGTTCATACATGCAAAGATATGTCTGACCTCCTTTTGGAGGAGATGTGCTGCCATACATCGCCTCTTAGCGTTTCTGCTTTGTATGGGCCCATCATACAGTAGATGATGATGAGTAGATATTAGGCTCTGTCTGTGTCTAATGGGATGAATAGGTCTGTAGGCGCTCCAATGAATACCACTGTCTCTTAACAGGCAGTCCACCCAGATGAGTAAACGTCCTCGCCGCCAGGCCTGAGATGATTCCTCCTGTTTAAGAACAGCAAGGAAACACCTTGATAGGGCACTAAAGGGAAATACCCCGCAGTTCACAATGTGGAGATATTGTTTCTCTAGCCTGGGGCAGCACAGTCAGCATTGTATGCATTTGTTAAAATAAGGCTTTCCTTGAGAATCCAAGCCTGTGAGCATACACCAATGTTTCTTTACTGAATATGGATGGAAATGATTGAGTGCTTTTTACCCTTTAAATATACTCTAAAATGTATCGTGTTAAGTAATATAATGAGATAAAATCAGTAAAATAATTAATTCCTTGTGGAGAAAAGAGGCAAATGTGAGAGGAAGTTTTAACGTTTGAGAAAATTAAGTTATGGATTGTGCTAAAGGGTTCTCTCAGGCAATAAAGACTAATGTAGCTGATATTTTGTACATTCATTTGGTTTCAAACTTGAACATCTGTTATCCTTCCCTGAAGATGAACCAGGGGTTGTCACAGTTTCACTAAAATAGTTTCCTATTCATTGCAGAGAAGAGGCAGCAGCAGAATATTTCGCTAACAGAAGCCAAACAGACTAAGGGAAAAGCAAAAACATAATTCATAGCTGAAGTTTGGTGGCATCAGAGTGGACTAAAATTAATATCATTTGAAGAGAAAAAAAAATTGTGTGTTGAAACGGAGGAGAAGCGCTGCTGTGTCTTTGTGGTGATAACATACAGGGGCTCTTTGGATCCTTCAGGTGTACCGTGCTTATTCCAGTGAAAGGAATATGTTACTGAAAACTATTTTATTAACTACTACTCAAGACAAAAAAATATCCGTCTACATTCAACGCTGAATTGTGATACTGAGGGCCAGATTTTGGAACTGTACTTTCACTCATTATACAGAGATGGAATTATAAACTTTAGATATGAGGCTACAGCCAGAAGACGGTTAGCTTAGCTTAGCACAAAGACTGGAAACGGGGGGAAACCGTTAGCCTGGCTCCAACCAAAAGTTAAAAAAAATCACTAAAGGTCACTAATATGATATATCTTGTTAAAAAGGACCCTAGCTGTTTTATGGGGTTTAGGCCTATGCGTCGGACTACTTCTTGACTTGAAGCAACTGCTTGGTAACCAGTGGTTCTGGGAAGTTCCTTTAAATGTGTAGAAAACAGCCTAAGTATTGGTGTAAAAATACAGACACAGACTTTTGGACTTTGGGTTATATTAAGATCATAGCCATTTTCTACGAGGTGGCTTATCTCAAAATGATTGGTTAAATGAGGGAAAACTAGAATTAATCAAGATTGAACTTGTAGTTCCTCATAGGATGAACTCAGGAGGTCTGCATGGAAACATGCGATATGCTATCTTATTATTGGCCTCATTACTATTTATTTATTACACCCTATTAATTCTCACTCGTTTATAACATCACATGTCGTCCCCTTACCAGAGCAAAAGCTTTGGCGGTCTAATCTTAATTGGAAACCGCTGTAGGGGAGTTCAGAGAAATAGAGAGAAAGAAGAACCGGGATGGCAGGGACAAAAACAGAGAAGAGACAGACAGAAGGATGACAACATAATATATCAAATATGAGAATATCTGTAAAAACCAGACAAGCAGCAAATCCCTCATACTCCAGCTCTCTCTGTTCTCAATCACTCTTTCTTCAGCAGCTGTATCCTGGACTGCACAACACATTTTATGCCTGGTAGTGTACGTGTGTAACACATGTGTGCGCACATATAGAGGGACAAGGTCAAAGGTCATCCTGTCACCAAAGGTCAGAGAGGAAGCCCTGTTTCACGATATGATGGGGGCTTGCACCGGCGCGAACCTGATTAGGTGCTGAATGCTCGGGACAGACAGCAACGTAAACAGAGATTAGAGCAGGGAGAGAGAACCCTGGCATGTCAGCACCAAAGCAAGGCGAAGGGCAGCGGCCACAGACAGCATGACGGGTGTAGAGGCCTGGTACGTCAGCACTTGGCTTGGTATTAATGGGTTCTCTCTCGGCACATACTAAAGTCTTTACGAAAATTGTTTCTGAGATTGAACTAAAATCATGACCTGGCGGCGGTAATAAAGGCTGTCAACCCTCTGTATCGTCTTATAGATGTTTCTTAAACCTGCAATAACTGATATTCGGTGTGACCTCGGGGCAGTGGAAACATAAACACAAAACTGATGGTGTTATCAATCAGTTCAACTGAACAGTTATTAACACATCAAGCAGGTATTGTTTATACAATTTCCTTCACCAGCTCCATTCTGTAAAACCAACCTGCTTCACCTTAAAGTGCTCCTAACTCAAACCTTATCGTTTTATTAGTATGACTTTCACTGGAAAGTTTTAGTACCATGTGATGGACCTTAACAGAGATTTCTCCACCCTGAGGCCAATAAATTCATTAAGGAATGATTTGGCATGAAACCATATGTACATTTATTGTTTAATGATATAGGTGTGTCAGATACAGTTCGTAAGAAAAAGGCTTTAAGCCAGATTTAGAGCATCAGATGCATATAAATGAGCCTTTTATGAGAGTGTGACAGTATCACATAGCCTCAACATGATGTGCCCTATCCAACTGTGTGTGTGTAATGATGTGTGTGTTAGGGAGGGGTCTCTTCTGTTTCACATTACCCCCAGACCTTTATGAGATCGTGACTGACAGATTTTGTTGCGCAAAAAGGAAAACAGCATTTAAGATCCATGTTTTTAAATCAAACTATTATTCCAGCATACGTGCTTCGGCTGAGCTTAACAGCCGTTGACATTCAATCACGCTCCCTTTAATGGAAGAGAATTTGTGAGCTAACTAAAGCGGCCCCTGTCTTGTCGTGGCAAAACGCACGCTGCAGCAGCCTGTGTTAGCCGCCATCTGCTTTGAATTGTGAGCAGTTGAGACAGGGCCATGATCAGGGGAGGCTTGGGTCTCATCTGGATCCAATAGGTGAGAAGAGGAAACTAAGCCATCCTGAAAAGCACCCCAGGGCCTGATGCCAGAAATGGTCAGTGAAGGAGGGCAGGACATTGTGGTCACTTTCATAACACTGCCTGATATGTTACTGTGGGAGGTATACAACGACAGGGAATTCCTCTTGAGTCTGCATTGCAAATATTGATAATCATCTGTCTTGTCATCATGTACAACTTCTCCTTATAAGTGCCCTCTGTTCATCTCATTAACAAAGAGTTCACGGCAGGTACAACAATACCACTGCTACAATTGAGTAAATATATCTCCAAATTAATTTACTGTCTGCTTTATACAATAGATTCATAGCCGGCTAGAATGAACACTCCCCTCTTCCATTCAACAATAAGTTATCTACAGGTCAAATAATTTTCCTTTTTAATGGCCATTGATTTAAAAATACATATAAGCATCAGGGAATGTTGACAGTGGCCCTTGCACAGCCTCATCAGCGAGGTGTACTATTCATCAGTTGGAAAAGTTCATCCCCATTAGTCAGCATTACCCTGCTGCCTCAGCTGACTCCATAGAGTAATGGTCCGTAGATACAGCCCATTCACAGTCATTACCAAATGCAGCTCACCCAGCACCATGGTGCAATACCTCACTGTATAGCTGGCAGAGTGCCACAGAGACAGATAGACCCCTATCAGAGCCTGCCAGGCTACCTGTAATATCATATCAGAGGCATCATCTTTCTGACTTCCATTCACACTTTGTGGAATGGCACAGAATCTGAGTTATGTAAAAATGTATATACACTGGACATCCATCCACATACACATCCATGTGGATGGAGGTGCAGGCCGTTCTCACTCCCAACTCTTCAGATAGTGCAGCTTGGTCAGTGGCCCTAAGTGTCAAACTATGGCACTCCATGTACCCTTCTAGCTCAGGTTTTAGACGTGGCTGCGGGATGGTCAGGGTGGATGGATGGGTCAAACAATTACAGGTTTTTCACCGAAAGATTGCTGTTTGTGTCCCCTGTGAAACCAATTTATTGTGTGTGTTATTTTTACTTCATTTAACGTAGTTAATATACTTAATTCAGGTACATAACTTAAGTTACATAACAAATGTAGCCTACTTATTTGAACCCAAACTATGATCTTTTCCATAACCTAACCTAGTTTTGTTGCCTTCACATACCCAAGCAGTAACGTCCCGTACTTAATTAATGCGACGTACATAACTTAATTAACTTACATTCCATGGTTAAATTACATTCCGTAATTAACTTAAGTGCCGTACTTAAAACAATGTTAAAAAAAAAAACATTCTTATTTTAACCGAAACCTTGATCTATTCCTTTACGTTACTTAGTTTTGTTGCCTAAACCTAACCAACTAGTAACGTAACGTACTTACTTTACACCACCTATGTAACGTAATTAACTTCACGTAACGCTAAATAGGTGTTGAATTCTATCGAACTATACAGCACATTGAAAAATATGCTAAAGGAGTACCCAGTGCATCAAAAAGTGACGCTGAGGGGTCCCGACAAAGCGTCCGTATGTGACGAGTTGGGCGTGAGACTGTGTTTCTGATGGATGTGCAGTGCAGGAGGTCACAGTGTTGTTTCACAGGCTCCACTCCATCAGTTTGTTACCGTCAGGGGCAGGGAGCTCTGCTGTGGCTGCTGCTGGGACAGAGGAAGAAAACATTCCTGACAGGTCAAAGGGCAAACCCCGCTTCCTGCATGAAGGGATTGGAGGAGCGTGAAGGGGAAGGGAAGTCAGATGAATACTTGGTACAGCTGTGACCATGTCCCCGTCTCTCCGTCTCTTCTCCACCCATCCTGCCTTCTTTCTCCTGCCTGGAAAAATGAGCTGGGGTGAGCTGAAGGCTTTGGGTATTGTATGTATCTTCTTTACGCCTTTCTGATCTCCCAGCAGCATCAATCACTAGGTTTTCCTCAGTCCCCCTTGCCCTCTCCCAGGTCCTGCGAGTCCTCCTCCCTGGTTGCTGTTTCTCACAGGGCCTCCCGGTGCCGGCCAATCCCCGGTGAGCTGCTGCGGATGGAGGTGATTTACTGATGGCCCCTGTGTTTGTTTTCCCTTCCCCTGCTGTTGGTTCTGCTAAGCACCCTCCTTAGCTACTTAGCTGCCGAGGGGTGCCTTTGTGTGTGTGTGTGTGTGTGTGTGTGTGTGTGCATGTGTATATATGTTTCACTGGTCTCCCACCCATGAGCAATCCCAAGGGTATATGTGACTTATTTGCAGTAAATTTGAACAATGACTTTTCCAAAATGGTCAAAGTGGGAGGTATTCATGTCTTATGGAAATAGCCTAGGATCCATGGGGCGTGACAAATTTGATTCTGCTGACAAAGCTGGCTCACACACTCTAACAGTAGACCTGAGGCTGTGCCTGTGTATCAGCCATAGAGTGCCAGTGGTCTATTAGAAGTGCAAATGTCACCATTTGACAAATGCTGCCCTAAAAAAGCTTTCTGAGCAGGTGGTGAGGGCTTGGCCTCTATCAAGGGGAAACACAGACACACACACAGACATTATTATGAATGTAAGTACTCTTACACTGAGAGATAAACAAAGCCATCGCTGTCATTACCAAGTTTTCATCTAATTGGCCCCGTAGCCGGAGGGGAGGGGCTGTGAGGTCACGCTGCTCTCTCTCTGGCCGCCCATTACTCGCTCAGTTAAGCCCGGCGCTGCGTGGCGTGGCCTAGGAAGACTGTGGATACACTTGTCACTGAGACAGCCTAATTAGAAGCAGCCGTCCAGCGCATGACCCCCCCGACACCACCTGAGAGGCCGTGCTCAGGCCCACCTGTTCCCTGTGGAATTAACAGTCCTTACAAGGATCTTCCGTCTCTCACTCTCTTAATGATGTTCAAATCGGATAATGGATTCTTACTGATGCAGTGCTGGCAAATCACTTTTTGATGAATCATACTTTAGATAGGCTTTGTAAGTTATATCCAATGGTTTTATTAATGCTCATAAATTATTTTAATGCATTATAGATGAGTAATAGGTCATTAATAAGACAGCATTTTGTATGACGGGTCGTATAACGTACTTTCTTTTTATACATATAGCTGTTTCAGTCATCTTCCTAACTTATCAGGAAGTTTTATATCATTGTAAACTGAATATTTATGGTCAGACAAAACAAGACATTTGAAGATGTTACCTTGGGCTCTAAGGAATTGTGATCATTTAACAGTGTTTTGACTTTTTGTAGACAAAGCAGTTATTCAAAGCGGATCAATCCAGAAAATAAAAGGATTAATCAAGAGTGAAAATAACAAGGTGCTGGTCTAAAAGGCTTTACTTTACTCTTTACTTTTCTCTTAGATCTGAATTTTATTTAATAATCTTCAATCAAATAGAAATGTACTTAATACTAATATTAACTTTAGTGTGTTGTGGTCATAATAGGGATTCTGTCTCTGAGGAGAAGGCCCAAAAAAGTTGCAGTTATGAATGTTCCTGCGTGAGGAATTAAAGAGCTACAAAAACAAAATCTATCAAAAGCATTTTTCTTATCACTTATCACTGATCTATAAAGCATAATACATGATCCATTAACCAATAATAAAGCTACTACATCCTATTAGAAAGTGGTACTTATAGTTTTAATTTAGACTAAACTTTGTAGTAACACTTGACACTCTCACTTGATGCTGGATTTGAGAGCACAGAAGAGTTTGAGTGCTGTGATTTCTACACAAATACTATCCCACTCTGAGCGTGAGGCTCTTCTGTCAGACACAACAGCGAGGCAGCCGACTCCTATCTATTTTGCATCAGAGCATTGTTATTTAAAAGCCTGCGCCACCAGCTAGTGTTTGATTCCCTGACGGCAGGCATTACATTATATGGGGCACGGGC
This sequence comes from Bovichtus diacanthus, assembly GCA_943590825.1. Classification (NCBI taxonomy): domain Eukaryota; kingdom Metazoa; phylum Chordata; class Actinopteri; order Perciformes; family Bovichtidae; genus Bovichtus; species Bovichtus diacanthus. Next base: position 1,012,708 of record CALSBV010012130.1, read on the forward strand.
GGTCAAACTAACTCCTAGGACTGACAATTACTGATGCATGAGCCATTTCTAAGAGGAGCACTTTGAAATAATGCCAAACACGAAAAACTTTCCCCTGCTTGGTGTAGCGTACTTGATTCAGAGGCACTGATGCATGTGGGGGTAAACTCGTCTTTGGTTTTTTGGGTTGGCTCGATGAGACACAGGAAGTAGGGGCTGGCTCTGGCACTGAGTCAGCTTTGTGTAAACGCTGCAACGTGCTCTGACATGCCAACAGTCAAACATACATTCTAGTTTGAAAGGAATGCAAACAAGAAAACACACTTATTACGCTGATGCATATGAAGCATTCATGTGTGAGCTTAATGTACATAAATACGCACTTCCAAAACAAGATAATGTTTGTAATTGTTTTTCTCTCTGCCTCCTCCATTCGTCTGCCTTTTACAATCGCAGAAAGAAAAAAAACATCTCACTCTGCGACTTCATGGGGACATTCAAGGTCTCACCTCCTCCACAATTCTTTCGAAGTTTCGAATCATCACCCACCTCTACTAAAGAGAGGAAGCAAGGAAGCAAGGAGGCTACGAGGCGCACGAGAAGAAACGTGTCGGCTATTTTGTGTTTTACACATGAACAGCCGAGTACTTTTGAAGTAGACGCGGAGGTTGAAAGTTCAGCTGTGTTCGCAGGGAACAGGCCGAGGTAAACATGAGAAAAAGACAAAGAGGACGGTAACTTAATTGCACTGTCATCCTGGTCTCCAACCCTCTGATGTTGCATTATATCGAGGTTGAAGGGGGGGCACTGTCTGCCCCCTCTGCTCTCCCTTTCCTTTTGTGACTGTCTGCTCCACAGTTGCTGCTCTGCTCGATGTGATGTGACATTTTTTAAAGTCAAGCCTTCAGGACAGGTTGATGGAAGGAAAGATGGTAAGAGAAAGTGGGCTGGAGGAGGTACAGAGTAAAGAAGGAGGGTGGTCAAAGCGCCAATCTTTTCTTGAGGGTAAGATAATCCGACTGAAAAAGTGTGGAAGATGAGGTAAAAAAAGTCATCTAATTCTTAAACATAAAAAACTCTGAAGCTGGAGGTGTGTTTAAGCCTCCTTGCGTTATTGATGAGCCTGTCAAGGCTACTCTTCATCAGGTTGTGGGAAGCAAGAAGGGGGAGGCAACAAGGGTGAGCAAAAGGATGAAGGGTGAGGGGAGGGGACGGGTTCGACTCGAGGTCTGCTGAGCCTTAAAGCAGTTCTCCTCAATAGCGCTGAATAATGAACAGAGACAGGAAAGAAGAGGAAAAAGGGACGGAGGAGTGGAAGCCAGACAGAAAGCCAGACTAAAAGATGGAGGGAGATTAAAATGAGAAAATAATAATCGTGTTGAGGGATTTGAAAATAAAAGATCAAATCTGATGTGGCAGCTATACTGGTCATAGTCTTTAATGTGGCTCAGCCGATTTCATGGCCCGGGCATCTCAACCATGTAATATGTTATGGATTTTTTTTTTTTGCTTTAAATGTCATTTCTTTTTATGTGCATTTATAAGCATCTCCACAAGCTGAAGAACTTGGGCTACATCTCTCCAATTTTCTGCTGTCTGGGGTTTACATTCAAGCCAACATGGAGTGTGTGACTCCTCCGACGCTCGCCACAGTCATCCTGAGTCGTCTGAGTCATCCCTTCAGCCAGTTGGCTCGTCCTGGATGACCCGGGAGAAAGCGGCAGTCCCGCAATCTGCCTGTCAGATTCAAACATGACTGTGATTATTTCTCCTTGGAGCAATCCAATTTTGTGGCGTGCAACTGGGGAATATTTGACCTGATTTTTTTTTTGTTTTGGTTTACCCCCCACATGCATCCCTCTCCCCTCCTCTCTCCCTCTTCTTTAGCTTGATATTTAGGTCATGAGGGGACAGGGTTTTCCAGGCAAAGGCAGAGAGCTTACTGTCCACTTGCTCCCCAGCCCCCGATATGTAATTGAAAACATACAAATGGATTAGCTGGAGAGAGTTCAATGCCAGTGGATCTGTTGGGTTTGGAGTGGCCGGTGGATTCGGACCCTCTAATACCACAGGGGGGGAGAGAGAGGAGGGGAGGAAGGGAGGGGAGGGGGGGTGGGATGATGGACAGATCCGGGGATTTAGGTTCTTGTGAGACCAGTATTAAAATCAACATGCCCTCAGAGGAAAACATGCAAACACAGAGGCAGATAGGCACACACGTACAAACACACATATCTACCTGCTAACAAATGATCTCTACAAGCTGGTGGCAGATAGCACACACACAACTCACCACATCCTTAACCTTGAAGATGATATGGGATACTTCTGGTTTATTACAACGTGGGTCTTATTTTTGTACCTTATATGTTTTGGCCATAGCAGCATTGTACTTGCCAAGGCAATTGCTGAGATGGAGGAACACAGAAAAGACCGATGGGGCAAGAAACAAAAGCTGTCAGGCAATCGGAAGGTTTTAAACAAAGTGCCACGTTCGCAAAACTTATAAGGAAAAGAAAACAAAGGCGAACAGTAAACTTAAACGTTTCATTTACAGATCGACTTCCTGGGTCAAATTGAACCTACGTACATGCTGTAGTGGACACACCGTTTTCCTGGGGAAAGATTGATATCGCCAACATTACAGATGTGCTCACTTTGGGTTTTATCCAAACAAAATGTTTAAAGATCTTTACAACGGACTTGATTGTAAAATTGCTAATTTTTTTACTGCAGAGAGAGTCCTCATGCCACTTTCTGTCTAGAAGCTGTTCCACTGGCTGTCTCGTTAACGGAATAGTTCAACAATTTGGAAAACACACATATTCCTTTTCTTGTCGAGGGTTATATGAGAAGATTCAACCCTGTCTCTTACAAAATTACGTTTCCGTATAAAATAAACTGCATTATTAATTACGCTTCGAGGGAAATGCATTTCCTCCCGAATCACAATCACAGTTTAAATGTGGCTGTCGTTGTAAATTGAAAAACAAACTAAACAAAATCAATTATGTTTAGAAAACAAATTGTGGTTTGTCTTAAAATAAGTACGTTTGTCAGGTTACGACAAAGTTAAGACTGAATAATTAATATTACTCGCCGTCTGTTAAATATGAAACTACAGTCAGCAGCCACTGGAAACAAGGGTAATGAAAGGCACCTACCGGCACCTCTAAAGCGGACTAATTAACATGTTACATGTTTTACTTTTAGACTATTCCTTAGCCAGGAGCAATTACAAACAAGACGTGTTAAAGAGCCAGGCTAGCTCTTTTGTCCTGTTTCCATTTTCATGCTAAGCTAATTAGCTGCAAGCTGTTGCTTCACATTTTATCGTACAGAGAGTGCTGTCGGCACAGTCGGCAAGAAAGCAAACAGATATTGTATTTCCCAAAAATGTCAAACAATACATTAAGCAATATATATATAATATTGAGTATTGCTTTCATCCATATTCTAAGACACTTGCTTATCTTGTACAGTATATGCTGTTTAACAAATTATTATTCATAAATCATTCATTTGTGATTAATTTTTGCAATTTGTTACAAAAATCTACAGCTCCCATGGAAATGTTATCCGCCCGTGCTTGCATCCTCGTAACTCGCTTTCTTCCTTATCTCTGATATCCACCAGCAGTCTCTTCTAATGTCCCTTTTCTAACATTTCAACTGGGACGTTGTAATCTCTGCTGTCTTAAAACCATCTTAAGTGTTTCACTCCATCTGTCCTGCTGTTATGTCTGCAGCATCTCAACTCACCCATGGACTTTTCTCATTCTGTCAAGGTGAACTGGTGATGCCGGTCCAAGGCTTATGGGATGGTGCTTGTTAAAAATAGAAATATTACATCAATATTACATCATTTAAAAAATAAATGTCACCCCTGCCTAGAAACATTGAATGAAGTGCATGAAGTGATGTTCTAGATGAGTTTTAGTTATTCTGCACTTTTGGACTTTGTTCCCACAACTCGGATGTTACTTTGGCGAGTACCACGTTATCATGATGGACTGCAATGCTGGCAAAAATGATAAACATAAGATTTGTAGTATAGTTGTAACTGTAATTATTTATTCTTTAAGGCAGGCAGAAAAAGATTGTGCTTCCTCCCTTTGGAGCATCTCTCTCTTTCTGATCTCAGTCTGTCTCGTCCTTGCTGACTCTGTGGACACACTCACAAGGTCAGCCTCTCCTAATGTGTTGCTCAGCGTGCCACAGTTGGCTTGGAGATGGTTGTAAAAGCACTGACAACATGACCTTCTCCTTGACTGATGATGGTCAAGAGGGTCATTACTATGAGCTATTGGCTATGCTGTCTGCAGGCGTTGCGCTGTGGTTATACGTGGATGCATACATGGCAATTATGTTTCAAAAACGCTCAAAATAATGTGTGTTTTTATTGATGTTGCTCACCGAAAAGAGAAAAATCACGCTTAGAGGAATGAAAAACACGAGGATGGCGCTATGGGGGAGATGAGAGGGCAGAAGATGAAAGAAGGAGTAGAGGAATACAAATGAGAGGAGAGAGAGAGAGGAGAGACGAGGGAGTGGAGGAAAGGAGGGAGAAGACAAAGAGGAGAATGCAGAGTGAAAGAGAGGTTTAGAAAAGAGAGAGCAGCGTACTCAGCGGAGCAGCAGTCTCAGAGACTTGCCTGCGCATCCGTGACCTAGATTCTCTTTTTCTCCCCAGATCCCTCTTCCTCATGAATGTTTGATTACGCCTCCAACAATAGCAGTATTTACAGCAAACGCTTTTTAAATTACAATTCGGCTGCAGCGGAGGAGAGAGAGAGGGGGGGGGGATCCAATTCATTCGTGGTTGAGGAAAAATGGCAGAGAAATTGATTTGAGAATTCTCACCTCTTAAGACCAGACAGTGCTGATTGGTGCACAGTCAATCTGTCTCGCAGACACACACACACACACAGACACACACACACGCACACGCACACACACACACACACACACACACACACACAGAAATGAGCTTGTCTGACTCATGGCCAGAGGAAGACAAAAATGCACCTCCACTCATGCATGCATGTCGACACTGCCATTTGGAGGTGAACCCCAAGCAGACCAGACTGGCTGGTGAATTGGGAGGAAATTAACAGTTTTAAATGTGCATCTTGGATTTGCATCACACTCTTCCTCATCAAGGTGTGGCTGTCATCACCGGTCCTCCCTCCCCCCTGCCCCTCTCACTCCCCCCAACACATCCTAAAACCATGGCAAGCCACATCTCGGTGCATCAGCCGTCGCCATGGCCACTGATAAACCTCTGTCGGTGTTGCTATGGTAACCATTCTGGGAAGTTAAGCCGCTATGACTGCCATGAGAGAGATAGAGAAGAGCCATAGACACCAGACAACAAAATGGCGGCAAGATTAAACAGAGGATTCTGGGCTAAGCCACATTTATCAGGCCAGACAACAAAAGATGCTGGGAAAGCAGAAACACACGTTATTTCTCTCTCTCTCTATCTTTAACTCGCTCTCCTGTGTGTATACATCAACATGCACACCAAAGGTACACACACATACACACATACACAGCAGCAGCAGTTAATCCTGTTCCAGTAACCAGAGAGAACTGGTTCAGAGTCTGTAATCTCCAAAAAGCCCAGTTTTTGGAAGCTGTGTGACATCCGGCTCCAAGTAGAACAAGCCAGAGAGCCAGATAGTCGGCCATTACGGATCTGTTTTTAAAATCACCTCTTCAAAATGAAAAGAAAGACCAATGTTTCAAACAAACAGCAATACAGTTTGGGACAGAGATACACTAACAGAATCCTACACAATCAAAAGGGGAGAGGGGATGTTGAAAGATACATGCTCACAAAGTGAGTGTGTTATGTTTAGTCACTTGCCCTTTTGTGCCCTAAGACTATATTTATTATAATAAGGAAAAATGCCAACACATCTGTTCTGATTGGTCTAAAGTCTTGAAATCTAGTACGGACATAGTGTTGACAAGTATGTAACAGTACAGATCACATAGATCACATCAGAAATCACACTTTAATCAATAGTCAAAGTCAGGATCTTTGGGCACATGGGACT
>CALSBV010012130.1:1018760-1030288 GCA_943590825.1 Bovichtus diacanthus
TCTTTGGGCACATGGGACTACTGTCTTTTCTTAAATTATAATGAAAGTCCCATGTGCCCAAAGAATGAATATAGTATAGGAAAAACTCACTTTTAAGCCAGTTCTTCAGATGTGTGCTTTGTGCTAGAGAACACTTGAAGAAAACCAAATAAATGCACGAATGGGTTAATAGAAAATGCCCCATATAGATCCAATCAACATTTTGGACCTTGAAAGAACTGAATTGTAGGTGTTGTGAATGTATTCTTGCATCAAAACTGTTCACAAACCTTTCCTTTATTAAGCCCAACTTGTCTCCTCTATCTCACACCCCACCCCCTCCTGAACGCCCACCCCTCGCTCCCTGGTGGAGGCCTCGTCCCCTCATCACCATAGTCTGGCTCGCTCCGTAGACCAAATAATTACGTCTACCCCCTGCACCACAGTTGCTACGGAAACCCTGTGTGAGTGTGCGTATTGGTGTGTGCGGTCCTGCTGGGGGATTGGTTGCTGGGGGCTAGATGCTTTCCAATCAAACCTGTTACTGGGGGTGTGGGAGCCCCCCTCCATGGAAAACAGGGCGAGAGAGTGGAGGAGAGAGGGTGCTGCCTGCTCGGGCAGACTGTGCTATCATGTTATGATGATGTTTGGACAGCTCGGTACACAGTATGAGGGCAGGTAGAGCCACATTCACGGTGAAAGTGCATCTTTGTATTTCTGATATCAGAGAACATTTTAATGGAAGAATGTTTTTTTGTTTTGTGTTACCCAGCATGCAGTATTGAGATACTGGCTGAATGTGGTACTGACACTTGGGTTGTGCATATCAATACAAGATGTACTGCATTGTATAAAAGGTGCATGTACAATTTGCCAAAATGTAAGCTTCACATACAGATAATGTTTTAAAATGAGTTGCTTTGCATGTGTGTACCACCGTCACTCCAGCGACAGCACAGCATGACAACAAGTCTAATGTTCGATGTCATCATGACCTCAACAGAAAACTCATTGGTGTTTCTGGTGCTCTCCAGCTCAACAATCCGACAGCTTCTTGTCTTTGCCTCCGAATGACGCTGATGGTGATCTCGAAACCAAGCGGTGCTGCAGTGCAATGGGACATAGCCAGAAGACCCGTTCTCCAACTGTTCCTGTGTCCCGGCTGTCAGAGACACACAGAGCATACGACAGAATGACGGGCGTGCTCAGTAGGACGCCAGGCTTCACGGGCCAGCGGGAGCAGAAGCAGAGCAAGCCACTCCAAGCTGTGCAGGTTACTTTATTGTGCTGGTGTCTGAGTGGGATCCTGCTGGCAAAACTAATGCACCTGAACAAACCCAATGAGTGCACCGTGCTGATGTACCTGGGAAGTCATTCATACTTGTAGCCTGATAATGAGACTGTCTGACTCTGTGTCATCATAACCAATCAGTGGACAGTTGAAGATGCTGATTTTAGTTGAGATTATATTTCTTTAGACTAATCTAACATCTGATTTATGTGTTGTCCTCCCCAAGTAAACGGTAGTACTTGAGCAAATGTACTTAGTTACATCCCTCCACTGAGTAATGGCGGCTTGTTGACTTCCATAAAGAAGAGAGGGTCACACTGTGACTTCACCTAGAATGGAAGCCCATAGACTTAACCATTGAATGCAATCACCAATCACTTTTAAATGTATGGGAATTGAAAAAGTTTGGAGTGTTACTGGGTTCTTCATATAAAAAACCTTTATCCTACTGGCATAAAATAGCTTCATCCCTTTTCTGTAAACCTGGTGACTTTGTAACCTCCAGAATATAACCTATTCCTGCCTTCCAAAAAAACCTTAAATATAAGGATCCCTTGTTTGCTCCCTTGTCTGAAGGCTTTTTTCTACCTATTAGTTTGATCTGTTGTATTAACAAAGAGAGAACCATAGTTCTTTTGAAATATCTTTTTAGCACAACAAACAATACTTATTTTAAACCAAAACATATAGTTTTCCTAAACCTAACCATGTGGTTTTGGCGCCCAAACCTAACGTAAGATAAGTAAGATCCTTTCATGTAGTGGATATGTACCTTCTCGCCTACTGGTGGGTGCAGTATGTCTCTTCTGAAGCATTTGAGTGGTAGTGAAAACCACTGATAACGACCATTTAATAGCCTGATAACATTCAAAATGTGTGCCTGGTGGGGACTCAATAAGGCTGCTCCCATCCCAGTTCCTGGAATTAAGCTAAAACTGTCTTGCGTTTTATTTCAGGACATGTAGTTTTCCAAAGCAGCGGGTTGATATTTGTCTCATCTGTAATGTCCGTTACCATCACATGATGTTTGGTGCTTTTTTACGGTCATAATCCTTACATCCTGTGTGACAATGTGGAGCTTGTGATGTTGCAAGCCCTGGGCCCAGCATCAGGAGGGCCCTCCAGGACAAGCTCTATGCTGTCTGATTAAAAGAGACTCTTTAAGACTAAGAGGAATTGAGTGGTTTCGTCTAACTTTGTCCCACTGGGCCATTAACACAAACTGTCCGTCTGAGTCTATCGATGTATGTGTCTCTCTCTTTCTCTTCGTGTACCTCTTTCTTCTTTATCTGATCCACTTTTGCCTACTATACCAGGAGTTCTTCAGCCATCAATCTCTGCCTGTCTCTGTTTCCATCTTTGTCTTTCTTTCTCGCTCGTTCTCTTCCTCCCTTTGTCTCTCAACTGCTGTCTCTGTCAGGCCTGCTGCCTCCAGATACCATATCTTCTCTTAATCTACTCCTGAATTACAGCAGAGCCAGCATCCCACAGGAGCGCTTGAGATTGCTTGCAGAGGAGAATGGGATAAAGAGAGAGAAATTGATAGAATGAGGTTTAGATAGAGGGAGGAGATGCCATTTGCAACAAAAGACGTCTTAATGAGATGATGTATGTCGTACAGAAGAACAAAAAAGGACTTTATTGATCCTCAAGTAAGCGGAGGAAAATGCAAACCAAAGTATAAAATGGCCCAAGAGAGATTTACGAGGAGAAAAAGAAAGCGAGAGATTGATAAACGCAACGACGTATCGTATTTCAACTTTCCATTCATGTGAAGCCTCTCGAGAAAAAGACACTGTTATTAAACTGATTGATGCATGACACGCAACATACTGCTAACACACTTTGTTTCCCATCCTCGCACCTTCTCTCCGGGTGAGATGACGCATGAGATAATTGCATTGTTTCTAGGCATGTAGTCTGCTCGCTCGGTCATAATCAGACACTCTCACTCTCCTGACATTCAGGAAAATGATGTTGCCAGGAGTTACCGCAGGAGGACGGTAGTGACGCTCTGACGTGTCTAGCACCTCAACTTGTTATCCCAGAATGAAACGTGTCTATATTTATAACACTCAATCTGGTGGGAGGACTCTTCAGTCAGTTCTGGTGCATTAGAGAGCCATGATAAAATCAACAACCACTCAGTGAATCTACATAGTATGAAAAAAAAATTTAATCCAAAAAACAGCCTATTTGCACTGCGAAGTGAAGTCCAATAGTGCCAATCAAAATGCTTTGACAGCTGAGCAGTGCCAGTATAAGGCGAACAGTGTGATGCCCAAAGTGGAGCAGCAGAGACCCCAGCATGTCACCACCATTTCCCTCCAGCCCCGGGGTCAGGTGTCAAATGTCTGTTCACTACGTGTGAGTCACAGTGTGTTAAACAGAGGCAGGACTTGTCACAGCAGGGCGCCCACGCAAACAACTGCAGCTATGGATGGCACATCAATGAGCCTCAAATCTCAAAATAGTCTGTTATTCTGTGGTAGGGGGACGGTGACTACTACAGTAAGTTGGGCACAAGGGAAGTGGCAGCATGGATAAGTGTCAATCAAAAATGTCACCGTGTGGCAGGAGAAGTGGCCGGGATGTTCCTCAGAGACAAAGTGTCATTCATGCTTTTCATGCGAATATCTTTCAGTTATTGATATTGTTGCAGGGCCGCTAAACTGACCGGATCCAGGGTGTTACAAACCTCTGGCTTGAAGATGTGTCTTCCAGGGCCCACAGTGGACAGTCGTGCCATATGGCTCTTTGCTCTGAGCCAAGAAGTCAAGGAACACCAAATTAATTTGACGCACTGAAGGATTAAATCGCCCGGACTCTATCAAACTAAAGCTGGTGAAAAATGTCTGCCTTTCTTACAGTTTCCCAGGCGCATCAGCTGTGTCTGCTTAACATGCACATAATTTAAATACTGTATATGTTGTAAATATAATATATATATATATATATATATACAGTAGATGACTTGACTCTTAATTGATAGTTGAAAAGTAACCATCTGGACACTTTTAGGGACCTGGAATATCCCGAAATGTGTATGGGACCAGAGTTCGGGCTGGGGACGTTTATTGTGATACTGTGCGTTGGAGCTACAGTACACAGTACTCTGGCAACAAAACGGTTGCTCAAATATGTATGCAAAGGCACAAATGCAACTGCGTTAGAGGGAAATACTGCAGCAGTAAACTTTTTTTTTATGTGCTCGGACATTTGTTCGGCTCCTGTATGGCATAAAATACAAATAGATCCAAACTTCTAATAGGGTTACAGTTTCTGTCTTGTCCGGCTGATTGATGATCTCCGATGCATTTGATGTTGTTGAACGAAGTATCCCCGAAGCATTAACATGAAAAACAAATGGGGCCTGCATGTCTGACTGCTTTTGGTTTCACGTCCTGGAGGAGACACAACAGAAATCTGTTAGTGCACCTTACGGTTACGTTGCTTTCATCATCTGAACAACTTTATCTTCAGGCAGTGTACACACTGTGAGTGAAACCAGGGAGGTGTCTATAATCAAAGTATGGACAGGAGGAACCAATAAGCAGTCTGACTGTAGAGTCATTAATCACTCTAAGAGGCCTCGGAGGTAATATATGATGACTTAGTTACTCAGTTATGACGTAGCGAGCTCCTGTCTGTCTGGTGTCAGTCAGTTTAGACAACATGTATGTTTTACGTAATGTTTCAAAGAGGAGAATCTGCATAGGCAAAAGACGGAAGATCCATTTTGCAAAACAAGAACATCAATATTGTTCCTCATGCATTTGAGAACTACTGGTTTAAAGTATGGTTACGCTTACACAACAACAACACTCGAAAATCCACTCACAAACTTTTCCTGACCTTATCCATACCATGTGCAGATACTGCAAAAGGAGAGAATTTTTAAAATGTTGGCACTGGACATAAAAACACGTTATTGTGGGTTTTGCATCAGTATCTTATTGAACGTCTAGCCTTTGGGTTGGACAGTCTGCCCTGCTGCACTGATTCAACCTCCACACCCTGATTTTCCCTGATTTTGCAGAAAGGGTGCACTAACTCCTGCATACTGAACACTGGCAATTATGAGGCATAAATGTGTCCAATATAAACAGAATTTCTAGAGATACTGAGCTGTCTCAGCCTCCTTTGAGGCTTACGACAAAGAACGCCATATTTTTGCAATCCAAACCCAAACAGGTCCGGATTGTGTAATCTGACTGCAGAAAAAAATGGCAGTGCTGAACGTCTACATTGCAGATTCTTGGGAGATTTAAAAACATTACATTGCTCACATGACTCCATCGTTTCCCACTTAGACAATGATTTGCAGCTTGTGCCCTACATCAGAGCCAGATCACACAGAAGGTGCAGATGGTATTTCTTCTCCTCTGGCAGGCAGAACAGGCCAGAAATTGAATAAGAAATTCTGAGTTGGCCTTGGAGCACGCCCACCGGCCAATCAGTGTAATCCAACCCAGTGGACACCTATAACCAAGTGTTATTTGTTTTTTATTGCATCGTGTAATTACTCCCCTCCTTCACAAAGAGAGCTGGGGCCAAGGCAGCTGTGGCTGGGATGAGAAGAATCAGATAGAAAGATGGAAAGATGGAAAGATAGAAAGATAGAAAGATAGAGAGAGAGAAAGATAGAAAGATAGAGAGGGAGAAAGATAGAAAGACAGATACATAGATAGATAGACTCACGGGTGTGACAGTTTAGGGGCCAGTTGGTTAGGGGCCAGTGTTCAGGGAGATCAGGGACTGAGGGAATTGGGAGTGGAGTATGTGGAGATTAAAGGTGGGGTTGATCTTGAGCAAGGGAGTCTTCCTGTGCACATTGGAGAGGACTCATTATTCACAGCTGATGAAGTCAACCTCTGCACTCTCCGTGGACCGTCCCCAGCCGCTCCTCTCAGCTGCACAAGCCAAGAGAGGACCTGGGTGTGGTGAGCCTGTTGAGAATACACTAACACTAACAGTATTAGACAGCTTGGCTCGAGTCTCCCTAACACATTATTTTTCTTTCGTTTAAACAGCCCGGAGTAAAATCATGTTAAATAAACCTACTTTGCCTGATGTTGGCGGATGTGCGGGGTTACACTGATCAACTGGTTTGTAAAGAGGAATCAGGGTGCTGCAGAGTCTTCAACATAGAAATAGAATAGGAGTAGAACGGACATTCCCATTAAAATCAACATAGCAGGATGGGCAGAGTGGCGGCCATACATTTGTATGTGTAGCGCTCGGTACCGCTGTCATTGCAACGACTGCAACCGGCGAACTTCTGTATAAGTCACTACACTCAGGTGAGGTTTTTGCAGTAACTACTCAAGCAGCGTAGTAGTAACGTCGTGTAGCACAGAGAGCCAGAGTAAATGAATCAACATTAATCGACGTAATGCTTAAGCACGTTAATATCTTTGTCAGGCTCATTTTCTGTATCCACTTGTAGCATTAAAGCATGTCGGAATTCCACCATGCTTTAATGCGACACTGGTTACAGAAAATGAGCCGAACATCGGGCTGGCTGGTCCAGGGCTGTACTCGTCAAATGACCACGGAAAACAGTTCAATGTCCTTTCTACTCCTATTCTATTTCTATGGTCTTGAATATGACTAGAGGACATCACACACTCTTTGACTCTCTCTCTCTCTGACTGGAAAACAAACTAAAGGTCATTGCAGCTAATCAGTTGCACCGTTCCAGCCACCTCAGTTCAGTCATGGAATCATGGAGATTTCCGCTGAAGAATGCCACGTTCGGTCAAGGCTGTTATGAATGTGCTCCGTGGGCGAAGAAACTCAGGTTGAACTAGAAACATGTGGACAGCTGGCTAATGTAAGTGCAGCTGATGTGACTGCGAGGTTGGACTCCTGTCTTCACCCGGCTCGAGGATTTCTCTCCTGCTGGGGGAATCCAGATAGCTGAGATAAGTCTAGGGACGCTCCCTACGCCACATAACACACAATGAGGACAGCTCTTTTCATTCAGAGACAGACAGCAGGACAGGAGATAAGAATCCTCTTCATCATCCATTTCTGCAGGCTAAATGATGAGGACAAATGATGAGGACGATGGATATGAAATGTGATGAAAAAGGCAAATACAGACACATTTCTCAGGTTTGTCATCACGATGGCCACGGATGAGCACATACCAGGTGTCGAGCAGCGCAAGTGGAAATAAGGGAGAGCAGAAATTAACGAGGGGGGGGGGGGGGGGGGGGGTAGGGCGAAACCAAGGGGGGGGGGGGGGGGGGGGGGGGGGGTTGTAATGCAGAACACATGCAAGTGGAGGGATGCGGTCAGAGGGGAACTTTGTCTTTACGAGCACAACATACCATCATTTTTGGTGGAAGTATGAAAAAATGCAGCTTTTTCCAAAATCCCACATTCGATCCTGTGGGCTCGAGTGGCTCAGACCCTAAAACCTTATAAGCAACTCCAATTCTAAAAAAGCATAGACGTCCAACAAAACATCTGTAATGATTATTAATCCAAGTTTTCATTATGCATGCATTGCTGTATGGGGATAGATAGTTTGTAGAAAGAGAGGGGTGCAGTAAAGGGGGGAAGTGCTGGACTGAAAACTGTCTTGTCGACAAAAGTGAAATATCTGAGGCTTGGCCCGGGACCAGAGTTCGGGGTGGGGAAGTTTATTGTGATACTCTGCGTTGGAGCTACAGCACAGCGCTCCCTCTTTGCTTTGGAGTGTGGAGTGGTCAGGGGATGTGAGGCCCCGGTGATTAAAGGCCTATAAGGCCTTCACAAAAGAATACTTTGATTCCTTAGACTGGGAGTGTTGTGGTATCAAATGTGGAATGTGACATGATAGTGGTCAGTGTTGCTTTGATGTTTTTGTGAACTGAAACCTTTTGAATGGACGTGAAGCTGAGGAGGGAAAGAAGAAGGATGCAGTCTGATCTGGTGAAGGCTGTTCATGAGCAGGTGTAGGCAGTGGCCTTGAGTTGGGCCCTCTGACAACAGCTTGTTAAGACTACATTCACAGCTAGAAAAGTGAACTCAGTAGAGTGCAGATCGCCTCCACGTGTGTCTCCCTTTCCCCTCAAAAACAAAGAAGAGTTGAATCCCAATCAATTGTCCCTCCCGCTCAGTGACAGTCAAGGTAGCGTAGAAGATAACAAAAACTTGGATTCTTCATCTTGTATAGTGCCTAATTTTAGTGGATTATAACATATCGGGTATGGATTTAATCTGCAGATGCTCTGGTCAAAATAAGACCAAACCTTCCTGTGGATGTCAGTTTTTGAGCAAGTCTTGTCTTTCGTCTAGATGATTGGCGGAAATGCCTTTTGCTACTGAAGCAGTTGTTGATCACTTGCAGCCCCTACAGGCCGGTTATGAGGAGTGAGGAGTCAGTAGTCAACGGCGGTATAATACAGTCAATAAAATAGGCTTTTCAAAAAATTGTGAATCACCACAACCACTAGGGGTCCTTAATCAAAGAGTCATAAATGTACACAGAAAATATTAGGCCGATAGGTCCAGTAGTATGCAAGATTAGCAGCGCACGGACAGATATACACACACATATGGCCAAACACATGAACTCCTGGGGAGTTCATGTGTTCTGGCAGAGATAATAAGCCAGCGGAATCTGAAAAGCCATCCTTTTTCCTTTGTTTAGGCCTTAGGTCCATACTAAGCTAGCTTTTTTGAAAGAGGTCTCCTGAGTGGATGAAGGTCACCTCTAACCCTCTTTGTTGTCACTCATTTTACAGCAAATGTCAATACAGGGCCTCGCACACAATATAGGTACTCTCATAAATTTGTATTTATGTTTTTGCAAGACAATTTATCAATCAGAAAAACAGTGACTTTGGCTGTATTAAAATAGAGTCTAGTGTATGGGATCACAGAGGGGATAGCAAGGAGGTTTAACCATGTGACACGAACCCGGCCGTAAGGTTATCTTGGCTATGATGGACAATTGTGTTGTTTTCTGCATGAAAGACGATAAAGAAGGAGTGACTTAGCTGTATTCCTATTGTTTAGGTGTTTCAGTGTCAACAGTTTCAACAAAGAAAAAAACTTCGTACATAAGGCGTTTTCTGATTTAAGCATTTCAATGTGGATACATTTTAAGAGTTTTGAAACAATATGTATGTTTATTTCAGGGCCCTTGTTAAGCTCTTCAGGGTCCCTTCTCCCCATTCTGTGGGATTTGGGCTCCTTGCTGCATGATGGATTGAGACCTTTGTAAATAATCCACTCAAACTCAACGTCATTTTCATTTCATCTTCAAGATCATAAATTGTGCTTTAAGAAAGTTTTGGATTGACTACAAAGCTGGGTTGCAGCCACATAAGTAATTAAAACCAGACAATAAAAATTTGAGCAGAAGAGGGAGAGTCGGAGTAGAACTGGTGGTGTGAGAGGCTGTGATACCAGTCAAGCAAGAAAACCAATCCCTGAACGTATCTCCATTTAGAACTAACTGCCTTCTTACTGGAACATAAAATCAGAAAGTGGGGGTTTTGACATTGATGCATTTCTCAACTGGATTCAGTATTGAGCTTCAAGTTCGATTGGCACGAGTACGATCACACTTCACCCGTTTATCATTTAATAAACTCGCCAATGAAAGGCTCATGAATCCTCAAGGCGAAATGAAAGCGTGTGCATTTCATGAAAAGAGGTGGAAAATCAGAATTCCGAGATCATATATTTTGATTGATGGCTTAATGGTCCATGGTTGTATGTAAGTGTCCATGTGGGAGGACTGATAATGTGTCCGTCGTGTCTGTGTATGATGGTTTTGGTATGTGAGGTCTCTGTAGGGAGGAGAGTTCACACGCCCCTGGCTCCTATCATTCTTTTCCCCCCGACTTTATCTGTCTCCATGAAATCTCACCATTTTGAGGGGAACATGGAGACATTCCATTTGTCAGTGAAATACAACTCAAAAATATTACAGCTCACGTGTACATCTGGAATACATGGTTTAATCCCCCCTCACCTAACCCTCGAATGCAGCAAGTACTAACATTTTATGTATGGTCGCATAGTCCATCTGGGATGTAATGTGGTTTTACTTGGAGCAGTAATTCCCCACCAGGTGCACTGGTACCCCAGAAGTACTTCTGCAGGGGGCAGGGGGGGTTGTGGAAAGATTGTGGAATAGCTTTTGAAAAGTAGAAATTGTGATTTATAATTAAAAAAAAAGACAAACATAGAGTCATCAATAAAACTTGAACACACACTCACACACACACACACAGACACACACACACAGACACTTTCTGCGATTGTGTGACCACTAGATAGTGAGCAAGCAGAGAAGTTAAAACAGCTATGAGTAATGGAACAGGTGGAAAAGGTTGAAATAGTTAGCAAGAGTGCAAACTTAACCAAACCGCATTAAGCACTTAAACATTGACAGTTCAACTGTATGAAATATAGACTGTAACAATTTTCACAATTAGATTATTATTAATTAGATAATATCCTGTTTGTGATGGATGGTGTCTATAAAGCAGGGCGATAGGATGTCCATTTTATAATTCACAATGAAAATAAATGGATTCACTATGGGGAATTTATATTTTGTACTTTTAACGTAGGCTAAAAGAGCTTGTTTATTAAAAACATATATAAAAAAGTGCCAGGGGAGGATCCCCTAAGCACCGAATGTCCTCAAATCCTAGAAACGCCCCTGTGTACGCCTGACCTGTGTAGGGCTGCTGCAACGGGTCTTTTTTTTTAACTGGCCCCTGGCCTCCTGTCATTTTGCAAAAGTGCAAACCAAGTTGAGTATCCCTGCTATAAAGAGTACTTGAGCTGACAGGGCTGTGAGGGTGCATGTGACACATAAGGTTGGGAAACACTGGTGTGAAGGATGACCCACCACACTCCCACCAAGTTTAAAATCCAACCCTTCTGTGGTCTCCACCCTACACTCACGCATGCAAACAATACATGCATGCTAGAATGGACTCATAGCAGATATTCACTTTCCTCCAGTCCACCTTTTTTATTTTTTCGTTGGAACAATTCCACACAGCGAAACCCAATCAGACATGCAGGAGGGCTGCAAGGGGGTAGGGGAAAGAGAGTGACAGGAAAATGCTAAAAGAAAGGTCGCATTTCACGCCGCCATCCATCATTTTTACAGTTAGGGTTGCAGACTTTGGGTTTTGCACGTCTTAGCAGTGTGGAGTGGGTGGTAAAGGGGCGGGAGAGGTGCCAGGGGAGTGTGTGTGTGTGTGTGTGTGTGTGTGTGTGTGTGTGTGTGTGTGTG
>CALSBV010012130.1:1037260-1053208 GCA_943590825.1 Bovichtus diacanthus
ACACACACACACACACACACACACACACACACACACACACACACACAGCCAGGCCCAGGGAGCGGTGGGCTTTAACAGGAAATTCCTTTACAGCCTTTCTGCTGACTAAGGCAGAGAACAGAGTAAGAATGTAATGTATATGGTGTGTGTGTTTTTTGGGGTCCGGTTAGGGCATATGCATAAGCCATTACCATAGGGGTGTCAGGGTGCTGGTTTCAGAATAAGAGAGCAGTAATATTATTCAACATATAAGCTCAAGGTTCAAGGTTCTGTTTATTCATCTTTAAATTGTGGACATTTGAAAGGGAGATTGGCACTGCGTGCAAATTTTCCCCTGTACTGATGCTATGTTCGTCTTGACATTGGCCTCCCCTTGTCTGTTTCATCAACCAGTCACTCATCAAGCCCCCCTAAGACCACACCCACCACTCGGTATGGTGTGTGTGTGTGTGTGTGTGTGTACCTAGAGAAAAAACAGGCAGACAAACACAGACAGTAGCCATCTTTTACAGCCAGTAGCATCCATGTTGCAGAGCCAGCACGCTGCACAGGTGTCCCTCCACAGTAACCTACATTAGCCCAGCTGATGCCACCACATAGACCATACACACATTGCACTGGCTGCCTGCTGCTTCTCCTGAGGCATCCAGTGAGGGCAAGTTCAGAGAGGTTTTGTGCGAAAATGAAAGAAAACTGCGGAAATGACATAGTGAATGCGACTGATGAGGAACAACGGTATGTTAGAACATGTGGCAGATCCATGTCTGTGAGATGGATGCTGCAGCTGAAAGAAAAGGAGTGGCAAGTTGTGGCTGTGGCGGCCGAAATGGAGCAACAGCACCATCAGGTGAATCGTTCTTTATACTGCAGGCATTTTTACAGCTTCTACATGTATACCATTCCAAAACTTTCAATTAAGAATACGTTATTCTATTAGAGGTCCCAAAGTACCCACAGATGCCAACTTTGTTGAGCTGAATTTTGGAGACATGTGTATAAAATGATGCACAGTATAATACATCTGGAAATATTTCCATTGAATGGTATAATCGTTGGTTTTAATATTTCCCTCAATGTAAACTATCCTTCTATAGAAAGCTGTAAAAGCTGATGATATATATATATAATATATATATATATATATATAATGTATATATTATATATATATATATATATAATATATTATATATAATATATATATATATATTATAAATTATATATAATATTTATATATATATATTATATATAATATTTATATATATATAATATATTATATATATAATATATATTATATATAATATACATATTATATATAATATATATTATATATAATATAATATATATAATATATACTTTTTATATATAATATATATATATATCATTTTTATATATATAATATATATGTAATTTTTATATATATAATATATATGAAATTTTTATATATATAATATATATATAATTTTTATATATAATTTTTATATATAATATATATATAATTTTTATATATATTATATATATAATTTTTATATATAATATATATATAATTTTGATATAACTTTTATATATAATATCAGTGTGAAATTGAAGGATTTTTCCAACATTAAAGCTACTTATGGGTATAAAAAAAGGGGGAGGGTTAAGAAGTACAACATTTGTTTTGCAATAAAAGCATTACATTGCAGTCATTACAACTGAACACCCAATCCAATCCAGAGGTGTCCAGCTGTTTCCTCAAACTGTGGGTTCATACAACACCACAATTTACATTCAATCCTTTGTATTACGTATTATGATTATAGGACTGACGGGTTCCTCTGTAAAGTCCCAACGCACAGACAGCTATAGACTTCTGTACAGGGGCACAGATAGTAGTAAAACTCTGCATCTTGTAGGAGAAAAAATTTAGAAAGTTGAACCATTTCAGTGGCGCTTCAGTTAAAGTATTGACCAAACCTATCTGTGAGGAATTCTTTGGAGCATTTTTGGGGGAAATTCCTCATTTCATTTAATTTTTTTCAGTTTAATAGACCTCTTACTTCTACACAGTAGTTTAACCACATGGTTGGCGTTATGAGCAAATGGTTTTGGTATGAGTGGTGATTTCCTGTGCATTGCCTGCACTGTAATTGAAGATCCTCAACGCTCCACTAATTATAATGTTTCTGCAGCGCAGTCTGGTTTAAACAGACCCATCTGGTTTTTCTTCTTTAGCAACATGGCCATACTGCATTATTTCCCAATGCACGACACTTAGCCCATTAGCCATGAATCCTTTAATGACAATGATCATTTGAAAAATAGCGTGAAATACTTGACTTAAAAAAAAAAAAAAGAAAGAACTTGACAGCTTTGAAAAAAAAGATGTGCGCAGAACCGCTTTGATTAGTTCAAAGTGTGAATCTGAAGGGAATACACAGCCCAGAATTAGAAACATGCAACACATTGTCAGAACACAAAAACCTGAAGAACATGTCTTTACCAAAAAAAACATACAACTCAACAGTAACCATCTGCACAATATTTTGCATGTTATTGCACAGACATGCAATCCAAAGCACATTATACAATAATTAAGCATTTATTTTTAGTATAAATATTACATCTCTAGGATTATTTTTCTCGGTTACATTACGGATGATGGGAAAGGAAATCAGAAAAGCATGGAGCATGCTTTGCTCCTTGGTCTACTTGGCATGCTGCCTGCTGAGCCATTTTGCTCCAAACATGGGCCAACAGAAAAACCTTAAACTTTGCAGATTTGTTATATTTTCCTATACGAGTAAATAATAACAGATGCTACCCTCAATTTCAAGCCAAAGAATCCGGTATCATAACAATGGGACCAGTTTCAATTTCATTCCTGAAGTCAAATAGGGTCCCTCTCTTAACAAGTCATAATTAAAGAATTCCCTCAACCCAAATAAGACAAACAACTCATTTAAAGTGACATAATTACAGCCTGCAACAAATTCATATATTCAAATGAATCACATATGACAAAGAGCGGGGAGAGAACTAATAATGACACATTAGCTGGTTGTGTTTCAGGTGACTGACTTGTAACAAAAACATTTGGATAACATTATCACACTTATGTGTGTTTTACAAGGCCATATTTCTAGAGTTGGGAGTGAATCCAAAATGAAAAGTGCTCGAAGAATGTAGGCCAAAATATTTTCTTTCCATTTTGAAGATTCACTTGCATAATAAAGATGAGAAAGACAGAAAGGGACGCAGGAATCAATTGATCATCATCATCATTCATCTTAGAAAGGTGACAAGCAGCATTATAGTTTATGGCTATTTTGCAGCCTAAGTCATTGCCCATCTTGCAATGCAATCGCAACATACGTGATGTGTTTAATGGCATAAAGAAAAAAGGGGAAACAGCTCCTCCCCTACTGCGGTGATACCTTTGACATTCTGACTTGTCACTGCGTGTCCTTAAGCTGTAAAAAGGTAGTGACTAGTGTCATATGTTTCTAAGTCAGAAGTTAATCCAAGAAATTAGCCAAGACCTGAGTCATTACCCTCGCTAGTGACCTATCTGCACTAAACTGACAGCTGACGGAGCAGTGTGATTCTTATTGCCTGGTCTTCCCGTTGCTCTTTTCAACGGGTTTACCAAAATGGTCTAAACCCGCCGGAAAATCCCCTACTGACAATCATGACATGGTGACAGTGTGGACAAAGAGTTAAAACACGTTAAGCATGGTTCGTCTGCCGAGAACTAGCTTTAATGGCGGGACAGAGTTCGTGTTGCTGTGGCTCTCATTCCCAGTTCTCCCAGTCTTCGTCCATCTGATAATAAAAAAATAAAAAATAAAAAAAAGAATAGGAAAAGGGGTTAGCAAAACCTTTTATATTCTAATGTAACATTCTGGTAAATGTCACAACACTAACCTCTCCAGAAGCTTCTATTTTAGAGAGCGCCATTTGAACTTCTTCTTCTGTCATGTCAAGGTCGAAGTCTTTCTCCCAGTCCTCACTCACGTCAGTGCTGGACCCTGCAGACAGAGAGACACATTTGGATCTTTTCCTGTGACCTTGACTCTTCCCGTGCTTCTAAGCATATTTCGTGGAAAACTCAAAACCACATCACTGAACCTAATCCTGTTTGGATTTATATCCCCAAACTGGAACAGTAAGAATCTCGCTGCCAGCTGACAAACATCCTCAAGTCATCGTACCTTTCTTGCCGTTGTTAGAGGGCGTAGATTTCCCGCTGTCAGAGTTGAGCTCGAATACTCTCAGGTCCTGCGGCCCTTCCTCCTTTACTGCTTCTGGTTTGGTGGTGGGGGCAGAAGCCCGCACTGACGCCCCATCAACATTGACCTCTGGCTGGGTTACAGCTTCTACTTGAGCCTTGAGAGGTAAGTCACTTCTTCCAGGCCTCTGCTCTCCTTGCGTCTTGTCCGCAACATCTTCCAAGCTAGCTTCTGTCAGTTTCTCTGCCAGCTTCGTGACAACGGGCTGTGGGCACACTTCCACCTGCGTTGGCAGGCTGACGCTATCGCTGCTGACTGAGAGGGTGGCGTCGCGCTCTTCGCTGGGAGACAGGGCGGGGCTCAGCAGAGTCGCTCCTGTGGGAGCTGTTGAGGTTGCGGCCGGCGGGGTTGAGCTGTTGTCCAACGGGGGTGTGAAGTTGAGTTGAGATGATGACGTGGCGCCGAGGAAGTCGTCTGACAGGAGCAGCAGAAAGGCAGTGTAAGTGACAGCTTTTTGACGACAATCTGTTTATTAACAATGTAAAACTGAAGATAGCATACCCTCCTCCTCCTCCTCCCAGCCCAGAGTCTCTGTGTGTGTCGTCTGTTCTGCCCTCTGTTTCAATGCCACTCTTCGCGCCTCCTCCTAGAAAACACAAGCAGAGTGAATTTTTTATATTTGCAATAATGCAATAATTCAATGTGTGTGTGTGTGTGTGTGTGTGTGTGTGTGTGTGTGTATATATATATATATATATATATACACATACATACACACATATACACACATAAATAAAGATCTGCTGTCTGAAAACGTTTATTTTTAGTACCGATTGTTTTACAACTTTGTAAACATTATCTCTATATTATTTAAATGTAAACATGTTTTAAGAACAATTCACGATCATATTTCAATTAAAGTGCTCTTAGATTATAAAACACAACCAGTGCTTTCTACATGCAGTAGCAGCTGGAGCCACTAGCAGTGACTCAGGATGTCGAGCACGTTTCAGCCAGCAGGTGGCACCAAAGACAAGGAATTCTTGATGATGAAAAATACTTTGAGGAGTCAGCAGTTTAGAAAACACTATACAAGATGGCATGATCACCTGGTCCAACTGGAAAACTCTGAAGAAATACCTCTGCCAGAATTCAGAATGGGCTACGGCCGCTGGCACCTGTGAATAAAAAAACAAAACTATCTTCATCAGGTTTATTGCACCTCCAATTCTTGATGTGACATCTTGTTCTTTTTGCATTTGAAAGCACTTATTGCAGGTCGCTTTGGATAAAAGCATCTGCCAAATGTATGTAATGTATTACTTCAAAACAAAATTAGAGGCTGTGATCCGTAAGAAAAGTGTTGACAAAAGCATTACTACATACCATTTTGGTGTAAAGGGCTCGTATAGAGGGACTGCTGACCAAAAGCTCTGAGATTTCTCCTTTCTTATCCTCCAAACTGAAACTGGACAGCCAGTTGTCAAACTGCTCTGGGGGACCTGGACAAAAATAACTTCTTATTAAAATACACTTAAAAGATACCAAAGAGCATCCGCAAATATATATATATTTTTAAATATGTAATAGCCCATCCATCTTACAATTACCCCAACTTACAATTAGCACATTTTTAATTAAATTGTGAGTCACCACACAAATCCAGCAAACTAATAGTTCCATTACATGAGCGGTCAAGTCCTGGCCACATTGCAAGAATGGTGAACAAATATGACTTAAAGTTGTGTGGGCAGCTTTTAAAAAGGTGGATAACATTTATGATCCGACACAGGGATATTTATGCGTTACTCAAAGCAGCAAAAGGAAACACAAACAGATGTGTAGCATAGAGAGTAAGTTTTCTTAAGAAATAGCATACTATATACACATTCTGGACATCTACTGTTTTGAAAAGATATTAATTGATAAGTTGTCAACTATTAAATTAATAGCCAACTGTTTTGATAAATCGATTAATAGGTTTGAGTCAATTATTTAAAGACAAAAAGTCCAAATGATCTGTTATCTGTTCTAGTTTTTTTACTCCTCTATGACAGTAAACTGAATATCTTTGAGTTGTGGACAAAACAAGACATTTAAGGACGTCATCTTGGGCTTTGCCAAACACTGATTGACATTTTTCCCTATTTCCTGACATTTTATAGACCAAACAATTAATCGAGAAAATAAATCGCCAGATCGACAACGAAAATAATCGTTAGCTACAGCCCAAGTCAGAAGCACTACAAATTAAAGAATACCTTACTTTGGACACAATATTACTATTAACAGACATTCTGGTGGAGGCCTTGCACTTCACTGCCTTACCATCAGGCTCATTGCAGTATGTAGCAGGGTCAGCTTGCAAACTGTAGAGGCGTGCCTGCAAGACAAACAAATGCTTGAACATCATTGTGCTCACTTTCAGTCCTACAGCCTCTTATGACAAAACAAAGAAAACAAAATCTGTTCTGAATCAACATTGTTCAATAGTTGTATCATTTAGAAACTTCTTGTTGTGTATCAACAAACAAAAGGTTGACTGTATCACGTACACATAAAGTACATTTTTCACCTTAGAACTGTCGTAGACCTCCGTAGTTCCTGCTGCCGTTGCCACCAATGTGATTACATCACAGTCAATGGTTTTATCAGGGGGTGGAGCGAGCGTGTCTGTTATCACCCCTAAGAAACTAGAGAGGCTCTTCTTCACCTTTTCTGAGGTCTCAGAGGAACCCTCCACCTGGAATAAATAGACAAGTTAGATTAGTATTTAATTAAATAATACCCCATTCATACGGGAAAGATGCGTGGCTCTACTGAACACACATTCAACCGCCCTTTGAGCCGACTGTCAGGAGACACTTGGGTAAAAAAACAAAGCACAAAGTGAAGGCAGCAACTTACCGCAAGCTTGTTTCTGACAGCAGTGGCTGTAGCCACAATTGAGCAGGTTGTGTCATGTTGCACCACAGTGGAGAACTCCGTCAGGTCTCGCTTTATGAATTCTAAGGCCTCGGATGACTGCAAAGAAGAGAAGCAAACAATCAAAATCGAGATTCAACTTCATCATCTCCATTAGCAAGTACTTGTTTCTGTGTGTATGTAAATACAAACACAACATGCACATTAAAACAAGTCATTCGGAGAGAGAGAAAAAAAACAGCCTTTGCTGATGTTTCCAGACCATTGCGGTCAGATCCATGAATGTTCCTTGTCAGTAATAATGGTGCCAGGGTATCTATATGTTTTGGCTCTGACCTTTCATGACAACTATTAGGACACTGTGTGTTTTTCACTAAAATCGAACTGTTGTTTCATGCATCTACTGAAACGATTTATGAAATGTAACTAAACATTGAAGGGAGAGTAGTGTTTGGCGTTGAAATAGTCCTAAATTGTATAATGTGGATTGTTACCTTATCTTTGACGACCTGGAAGCTCTGCTGAAGCCAGCCTCCCCACCAGCCTTCTCTGTAAACATTGACATTTAAAAATGAGCTAACGTTAGCTACTTTTGAAAACCAAAACAGTTGAGATAACATGTCCATAACCATAGGTTAACACCACGACTGCACGACCGTTGTACTTCTCAAAGCGGTTTGTCAATATGCCGATACTTTCAGACGTATTGCCTGTTAGCTGTTGACTTTCTCAAGCTATCTCTAACGTTAGCTATCTTACACATACAGACTAGCATGCTAAACAAGTTAGCTCACGTCAGCTATCAGTGCCATGCAAGCGTATTTGTCGAAATAAGCCACGAGTGCGATTGGTAAGGCTGAACATAACTGTTAGGTGTAAACATTAAGGACATATACAGTCCACTCTTTGTGACTGCGTGATTTTAGCTGCTCTTCAAACATAGCTAACTAGGCTATGCTAACGCTAGCCAGGCTATGTTTTGGTAAACAAATGCACTTCCTGAACTGATTCCGTGAGCTGCGACGCACAGCGTTTAACCGAAGAGCGTATACCAAATCTCGTTAGACACACGGCATTATAAGGAACCCAATATGTACACGATGTCGGCGCTCTGCTCTCTGCTATATTATATTTTAAAACAAAAAGTAATTTGCGAGTTCACTCTCACCCTTCAGCCATCTTCAGACGATGACATCATCAGTATTTACTGAACCCTAACCCCGGCTGCATGGCTTTGAAAAAGCACACACGTGATGCAATATGACTTCCTCCTGCCATTTACAGGTAATCATATTGACCTATAAAAGAGAGAAATCATTGTTTTATAATATCGTATCTTATAGTTTATAACCAGCTAATATTTTCAACCTTTTATATATCTATGGTGGCTGCAGAGGACCAAATTGG
Source organism: Bovichtus diacanthus (assembly GCA_943590825.1). Taxonomy (NCBI): domain Eukaryota; kingdom Metazoa; phylum Chordata; class Actinopteri; order Perciformes; family Bovichtidae; genus Bovichtus; species Bovichtus diacanthus. Next base: position 1,045,801 of record CALSBV010012130.1, read on the forward strand.
ACGGCAACACTAAAGGCAAGGCAAGTTAATTTATATAATGTTTAAGCAACAAGGCAATTCAAATTGCTTTTGCATCAAACATCAAAGGCATCGAGAAGTGCAAATGGGACAGCACAAATAGACATTGAAATACAATTAAAAGCAGTCATCAGAGAGCCAAGAGAATATACAATTAAAATAAGCTAAAATAGAATAAGACTGGTAAAACAAAAGCCTTGATTTGAAAGAAATGAGAGTTGCAACAGACCAGCAGAAGGTTTGTACTGTGTGAAAATTCGTCAAAATCGTAAATGCATTTGGTGTTACCATCACATAGTTGGCAGAGGTGCATCAAAACAAAGAAGGTCAAACCAATGCACAATGCTTCCATGAGGGAGGGTAACGATTCGAGCATATGCAAGTTGTTTTCTTTTTAATTAAACCTCCTTTAACCAATAAGCTGTGTACGAAATCAAACAAATGAATCCGGATCAAACCTCTCCTTTTTGAGCCATTGGCTAATCAGTGTTTAGCAATTCCAACCTGAATCCCCTCATCAATCTCCTGCTCTCAGTACATATGTGGGTGTGCATGTGAGCGTATGTACACGTCGTATTGCGTATGCGTCTTGACCCCAAGCAGCTGTGCTTTCCCCTCATCAGTATTCTGGGTGAAAACGGGGCTGTAAGCTTTACTGACCACAAAATGAGAACGAACGGGCAACAAGCCTCTGGAAGTGTGTTCTCCCTTAATTGAAGTTCCCCCTCATCCAGACGCTGCACAATGTGTGCGTATGTCCCTCAATATGTCTCCCCTGTCCAGCCCCTCAATCCTCTTAATTGGGTCTTTCAGTTTCCTAATTAACTCTGTCAATGCAGGTTGTGCTGAGCCAAGTTGGGACAAGCACTCCTCTATTGATCAGTATCTGAAGCAGTTAACTTATCCATCTGTCTACATGGCCATGGTGTGTCCTGTTTGCATGAGATTGAATGCACAAAAGGGTAAATGTGCAGTATCCTCAATGCATCCCTTGTGTTGCTAAAAACGTTTTGTGTTTTTGTGTTTTGCTCCTTCTTCAGCTGATAAGCAATTAAGTAGATTCGATTTGTTTTATTTTATCATGATTTTGGATTACTATCTGTGTAAGTATAGTTGATTGTGAAGAAAATATAGTCCTATGGTTTGTTGTGAACGGTAATTGCCCTCTCAATAATAATATAATCTATTGAATTCCTTCCATCCATATGGAAAACTGAAATGCAGTGGTGGAAAGTAAGTAAGTACATTTACTCAAGTCATTTACTTAAACACAGTTTAAGGTATTTGCTCTTCCATTGTATGCTACTTAATACTTCTACTTCTACTATATTAGAGGCAGATATTGTACTTTTTTCTTTCTTCCTTCTTTTATTTTTTTATTCATTTATGGATGTGGCTCAGGCGCACGAACACGTATGTGATAAATTGTAATAGAAAAAATCAGCCAGTGCTGTGTATTACAACCTGTTTTCAATGCAAATGAACTTGTTTCAAGAACTTTCTACAATATTTGTTTCAAAATTCTATAACCTACCTTATTCTCTGTCACAAAATACAGACACTCGTTTGTAAAGTAGTTAAAACCTAGACCAACTACCAGATAGTCACACATAAATGAATCAGTGCTGATAATTCTGTGACATATATGACACTATGAAAAGGGTCAATTGATGAAATATATACTTTTACATTTATTACTTTAATTACAATTAGCTGATAATACTCCTGTACTATTACATAAGCAGGATTTTGAATGCAGGACTATTTACTTGTATTTTTATTGCAGTATTGTTACTTTTGCTTAACATTATGATGATTATGACTTAAACCAGAGCTGCCACTGCTGGTTAGCGTATGCTAAAGAGCACCATGATGACAGCAGAGGCTGACCATAATGGCACACAGAGGACCTGTCCATATTGTATGATTTAAGAAGCATATCCATTACACACCACACACATCACACCCCCACACACACACACAGGCTCCAGACCACTGATGCCACACCGTGGGTTAACACCATCTGGTGCTGATCAGGAAACACCAGCTTTGCACAAGTCAGTGTCTCTAATTATCTACCTCCAGTAAAGGGAGGCCGATCCCCGCTAATCTCCACAATGTGTTCTGCTTCCCATTCCCACCTGTGCCCAAGTAAAGGGGGGCCTTGTGGGAGGACCCGGGGTCTCTGTGTCAAGGGACCAGGGACCAGGTGACGCTGCAACGCCGGTCCCCACGACAGAAGCTCCGCCGCTTGGTTTGGCTGGCAGCTGCCTCCCCCCACTGAGACATCCCACAGCTGACAATCCCCAAGTACTGACAGGGGCTCTTTTCAGTGTCAATAGCCTCATATATTAGAGCTAACCGCCTTTGTGGCGAGAGAGGGTGTCAGGCCTTTTGGCCCGACAGCGCTTGTTACCATGATGAAATGTAGATTGAATGGAGGGGGTCTGTGTCTCAGGCACGAGAGCTTGGACTCCCCCAGCCTTTGTGTCTCACGCATGGCTATTGTTCAGACCCATTCAGGGCTCTCAGGAGGAGGAGGTGGGGTAAAGAGGGAGGTGGGTGACAATGAGTTACATCTCTTTATTTCTCCCCTGATCCCCAACTCATCTGTCAGCCGTGGGAGGATAAGCATGTATTTTACACGCTTGATTTGTTGCTAAGTGAAGGCCAGCCATTGTCGGGTTGTTTGACTAAATCATGTTCATGGCAATCAGTGTGTATTATGTTTGTGGTTTAGCGGATTAATCATTGTTATGAATCAGCTAGTACTTGATTTTTAACACAATAACATTTGCTTGTGAGTTAGAAGTATGGGGACATATTTCATCTACAAGTTACAGAAGAAAACCCTCTGTGCTTTTATGGAAACTTTTTTTTGACTGACCGCATTATGTCCGCTGCTTTAAATTTGCCCTTTGTGTGCCTGTATCCATGTTCTTATGAGACAGAGACAAATCGTTGGCCTAGAGCTAAGGACGTGGCTCTGTCCCTCGCCCGCGTCAGACAATAGTGACGCGCCGTCCTGGCGCCTGTGTCGTCCTTTCATCTCCTACTCCCTGTTGAGGTGAAGATGGATGGTCCCCTGGCTCCAGAACACCACATTCAGCCTCTGTGCTGGCACATTGTCTCGTCCTTCTGTCCCTCTTTAGCTCTTTAGAGGTTAGTCTGTCCAATGATGGTTAGCAACCAATGACAGCCCTTCCTAAATATCCATTTTTACACTGCCCTCCTGTCCCCCCAAGCACAAATCAAACCCCTTCTGTTTAGTTAAAGAAGATGCGGCTCTATTGTTTTGATACAGCTGCTGTGTCTAAAACCCTTCCAGAAAAGTAGCAGCCTTGTAAAAAAAGAAATAGTACCTTGAAGACATTGTTTGTGTAGCACCAGTATGACTACCTCAAAACAGCTGCAGTCAGAGAAAAAAAACAATAGTATTGATTTAAAGCTCTCAGTCATGAAAAGAAGTAGGCAAACAAGAGTTACTATTATAACAACATTTTAATTTAGGAAAATAGAAATCCTGCAGTACAGTAGGACACACCAGTTCCATTTCTGACAATGTTTCATCACCACAGATATCAGATAAATTACAGTTTTTGCTACTCTGGTAAAAATCCTGCGTGTACATAGAATATTTCTGTATAAACAATGCAGAGGAGACAATTGATACAAAATAGCAGCAGTTTGCATGGCTGAAAATATATACAGTATGTACAAGCTCTGGCACCAGCAATCATTTTACCAGTTTTTTTAACAATCTTATATGAGCTGCTGGCTCATTGCTTTGATCCAAGCAGTAGAGGTCAGTTTTTTTAAGAGAGTCCTGCTCACTTGGTCATAGACAGGCTGTGTAATGTGGAGGTAGTGGTGGGCAAAGGCTGGCACAGTGAGCAGGGGCAGGGCATGCCGGGGAAGTGCCTGTAGGAGCTGGCCAAGTGAAGGGGGTCCTTCAGCAGGCCCTGGACTGGAGCGTGGAAACCCAGGAAGCTGGCTGATGGAGGGGAGTGCAAGGCTGTGGCGGGAGAAGGTGAGTGATGCTGGAGAGCTGAAGGCGTGCTGGCCGCCAGAGAGTGCAGAGAGTGGGCCAGGTGATGCAGAGGCAGGTGGGCAGTGGGGGCTGCAGGGCTGATAGCGGGGTGGGCAGCAGTTCGGCTCTGGATGGCAGCACTGCTTCCATAAACATCCCCCACCAACTTCTTCATCTCATCCAAGGAGCTGGACAGCATGAGGATGTAGTTGCGAGCTAACATCAAGGTGGAGATTTTGGACAGCTTGCGGACTGAAGGTCCATGAGCGTAGGGCATGACCTCTCTCAGGCTGTCCATCGCCTGGTTCAGATCGTGCATCCTTTTCCGCTCGCGACTGTTCACTTTCAGTCTCAGGTCTTGCACATCGTTCTTATTGAGCTCAGACCTGGCCTTGGTCTTACCGCCCCCGGTGCAGCGCTCCGTCCTGCCCTGGTCGGCCTCGCTGTCTGCTCTGTTTTCATGGCAGTATGTCTGGAACATCTTGTTGGAGAAGAAGCTCCCGGCTGAGTCATCCACCACCAGGTCCGGGGATGAGGAGCGGCTGCAGGCGGAGTCACAGTCGGAATCCATCTTGGTTGAAAGGCGATTTTAAAGTGTCGCACAAATCGAAAAAATGGTCCAAAAAAACTACCCTGAATGCTGGGAGCGTGAGTTTAAATTCTACAGATGCTTCCTAGTTCTCCGCTTTCAAGCTGTTCCAGTTCCCTGTAGGGTCGCCACAGTCTCACTTCTCTCAGAGTTTGTGCCGTTCAGTCTGTTGATCAGTCAGTCCACAGGAGTGAGTCTGTCTAAACTGTCACCCTCTGGGCCCACTGGGGTGTATTTATACCGGCGGTATAACAAAGGAACAATAAAGCTGCATAATGAGACACTTAGAGCCACAGCCAATTGCAGAAGGGACACACTTGCCCCCCCCCCCTCACACCTCCTTCTTGCAGCCCCCACTTCACCTTCCCACACCCACATTTTAACTCTCCCAAACCTGATGAACCCCCTACATATTAACCACAACAGGGGTATGTTCACATGTTGTGTTAAGCTGTACAGGAGTTAACTAGGACTATGCTGAAACTTCTAGACGAGACACCTCAGGCAAAATAATAGTATTTCATGAACTGGTCAATTTTGAGAGTTTGGGCTATTTTGCTTCCACACCATTTCTTCTTTCAGACTAGTGGAAATAAAACATTCAAAATGCACATTAGTTGTTTATTTGAATCACTTTGTCTATTTACATCTGTACATTTCGCCTAAATGTGTCTAAAGTTAGCATTAGATAATGCCTCATTTGCATTTAAACAAAACTTTTCAGAAAATGTGTTATGCAAAATAATAATTGTCTTAATGTAAGCAATTAACTGGTGTATGGTGATATCTGTTAGTGGATTTTTTACCCTATTCAACCGTAATCTCTTGCAAAATGTAGGGAATATTACAATGCATATCTTTAAAGGCAGTTTTCTCAAAACAAAATCTCCACTTCAGCAGCACGAAAATACACCAAACTTTCCAGTTTCATTCCTCTATATTCTGAAGGTTCTTACAGAGGGGTTTAATTCATATATCATTCATAGCCTGATTTATATAACATTTTATATTATATAGATTTATTTTTATGACAGTATTTTCTGCTGTATGAAGTGACACAAAGAGAAATCCAAAGTTCCCTACTGTAAAAACCTCTGACTATAATATGTCAAACAAGATGAAACAATAACTGGATCAATAGTTCAATTTAGCAAGTAGGCAGAGTATTTCCTGTTCTTATAATAATGCAGACAAGGTTAATGTAATCATCCAGTTATGGAATCAATAGAATGTTGTTTCCCTAAATTGCACTAACATAGGACTTTACTCGCCACTAATAGATATTCAAAGTAAAGTAAAAGTGAGAGTGTGAGCCACAGATCTGCTAAAGGGTGAAAAAAGCCTGCATTGTTATTGCCCTGTTCCATAACACCAGATATATGATGCCTTCAAGGCCTTATTTACATATGGTATCCATGAGACACTTTGGGGAAAGGTATGAAGCACCATATGAGGTGCTTAAACTTGTAAAGAGCAGCGTTAATGGCAGACTAGGTACAATTCAACCAGGAGCTCAAGACAAAAGAGGTCAGATAAATTTGACTTGGCTCCCCAAACAGTCTGTGAAATCACATCACTATCACTGGAAGGGGGTCCTTTTTAGATGGGGAGGAGGTAGTTAAAAAGATACTAAAGAGTGGGCACGGTATTGTCTTCCCCTAATTCAACCGTAAAGCTACTAGCACTTTTTCAGGTTTTGTGTTTTTTTTTCTCTTGATATAAAACGGCGGCTGTCAGGAACATGAGACAAACTTTACATGAACTTATCTCAGATAGAGAAATGTCCATTCATGACAAATAAATTAATGTCCAGCATGTATCTGTTGATCTAATCCTGTGGCTGGATCGAGCTGACTTTTCAACAGCTCTCTCTCTCTGCCGTATCCAGAGGGTGGATTTCACTGCTCTGCTCAGGAATTTCCTGCCGCCTTCTGCCAAGCAAAGCTTCCAGTGAGGCAGTGCGAGAGGGCCAGTAGTTTGAAAATACAATAATACGCATGTGTTACACCATCCGTGGGAGCAAAAAAGATTTGCAAAACATTCAACCTTTAGATGCTGCATTGATTCTGGCCTAGAGCATAATAATGGCGTGATCAATAAGGTTTTATACTGTTGAAATGGAAATAACATTTTAGAAGCGTCATAAATAATGTGCTGCGTGTCCCTCATCCAAAAACTTATTTTCTTTTCTCTTCTTAGTGCACAGTAGGGCCCCCTGGTTTATGTTTAGCCAACAGCAGTAGGACGTTCTCCTCCAGCCGTGGGCGTCTTTGTGCTTCTTTATTCTCATTTTTCAACACACAGTATACTAAATCCCTTCCATCACTTAACGTTTATGAATAACCCAAACACATTTCTAAGGCAATCTTCGTTTGACCTCAATATATCCATCTATGAACTAAATTTCCAATTGTTTGCAATGGAATCCTGCCATCTGAGCACGAATGAAGACGACAAAAAATGGCTTCAAAACTATTTCCTCCAGAAATCCAGAATGCCTCCCTCATAAGGAGCAAATCTCCAAGTCTCCCCCTGTCTTTGACATATTCTCATATATTTAGGGGAAGAGACGGTATGATTCATGAAATGAAATCTTATGCTACTTTTATTAATTGTTCAGTTTTTATTGGTGAAAAATATAGAAGAATCCACCTTTCCATTCCCAAACAACCTCTGCATATCTTTATTTATATATATATATATTATTATTATTATTATTATTTGTTCTGTAATGCATGCTGTTGTTGTGCAGAGGTTGTTTGGGAATGGAA
>CALSBV010012130.1:1058208-1081152 GCA_943590825.1 Bovichtus diacanthus
CACTCACTCACTCCGCGAGTCAGGGGCTCAGGTGGGTGATTATGGACGCACATTAAACCTTAATTCACATTTGGCTGGATCTGAATACTGATGAGGGAATCTGCTCCTGTGGCACATTATCACCAACATGGCTGAAACATGGATAGCGCCTATAGATCTGTGACTGTGTCCCATAGGAGTGACAGATGAAGGAAAAACGCGCACATACACACACACACACACACACACTGTGACACTCAGACAGATAATATGAAGCACAAACTCAGAGTGGCCGTGTTGTTCTTCTCTGTTTTGCTGACAAAAAGCAGGCCATGACCCTGTGCTTTATAGACCTCCTGTTGTTTAACTAGTGGAGGGCAGAAGGGGGACAGTGTTCATGACCTGTCTCCATCGCAGGAGATCGGTGTCACACTGATGTCACAGAGTAAACATGTTTCAGATTCTGGTTCAAATGTCTTTACTGAAATCAAGTCTTTTTAATAAAAGACACGGCAGGCTTTGTTCAACAGGGATTTTGAATAAGCTAAGAGTCTCTTTCAAAAGAGATGTCTTTGTGTTGCCATCCCTTTACTGCAGCTCAGCAAGGAAACACTGTCCAGGGAAACAAGAGGGCACTTTGTAACAAAATGACTGTCATTTTGAAAGATACCCACTTGATCTGACTAAATCAGACTGATCAGACTCATATTAGCTTTAGCTCGACTGGAATAAAATCTTTCTCCCATGTCTCCCATTGGAATCGCATTAGAAAGTGATCTGTGTGATCAGGGGGAAAGATTACAGCAGTAACTTTTATAATGTACATCAGTGTTCTTTGAAGACCTTTCTTTTTTCTTTTTTTTTTATTCCGTTTAATACATTTTACTATCTTCAAGTTTTGTATTATGAGTGCCGTTTTGCTCTATTAACTTTCTTATTTGTTGTGACACACCTTGTAATTACAGTCGTTTGGATGTTATTTACGTGTTTGTTGGCGCTCTGTAAAGCACTTTGTGACTCATTTCCGAACAGCTATGCAGTTATTCAGTTTAGTAGTATAATTGCCGTCATTACCCTTTTTATTATGTTAATCTTTATGTGGTTGCTAAGCGAACTGTGGTGAATTCTAGGTTGCACATGAATATGAAATGTTATGCAATTTCAGATGTGAATTCCTTGGCATTTTTTTATCTGTTTTATCGATGGATCGGCCAATCAGAACTACGGACTGAAATTTGAGGCGAGGCAAATTTAAAAAAAATAAAATTAATAAAAATGGATTTCTAAAAAAATGCACAAATAATTAAGGGCAGCAAAAGTAAAATGCTAGATTAAAAACTTTGTAACTAATAAACCTAGTGATGATTTTATTTCACTCCTTTAGTATAGTACATCTGAATGAGGTGATTTGAGCCAGTGACGCTTTAAATACTGATGCACTGACCAGCAGCCCTCCTCAAGACATTATGATAGATATATTACCAGTTCTTCATAGAAAGAGTTAGCAGAACAACAACCTTGTTCCTCAGCTGCCACACTAGGCCGCTCTCGTATGGCTGTGTGGCCTCTCAGCGGCACAAGGGCCGATTGCAGCTTTATAGCACCTTTGTTATTGATATCATTCTTTGTCTCACTTTTCCTGTCTCAGGGAGGCACAGCCCCCTAAGTTTGGCCCTGACAGACATTGCCCTGCTGAGTGCCGCATTAAATATCAATACATGTTTACGAGGGCCCGTAAATACTCGATACAGAGAAGAATCGATGAAAGAGAGAACTAAGCAGTGGATGGAAAGTGGGGTGGTGGTGTAAAGGCGAAGAGAAAAAGAGCACTTCAGGGGATCAGATAATTATCCACCTGTTGCAGCTGTTGTTGGGGTTCTGACAACCTAAACCATGTTCCATTTCATTACTTATTATATAGTATATTAATCTTTAATTTTCAGCAAGCTTTAATAAAGGATTCCATTTATGTTTGCCAAGCACTGAAGAGTACAAAGTATCCTTTTAAATGTTCACTCTGCTTCATTTTCCAAGTAATCCATTATTCATGATGTGTTGATTCCCAAAAAGCTGTAAGGATGAGAGTAATGACGCTCTGTGGACTTAAAGGCAGGATACGCAGCATTTGAACAAAAGATCCCGTAAAAGTACAGCTCTAGTGACTGTGTGGCAGTATATTTGGGGGACAGTGGGCAGGAGGGGGTGCGCCCCAGCTCCGGACTTTAAAATATTAACCCTGAGCCCACAAAGGCACAGGGGGCTACGAGGCCAGGCAGGGGCCTGAGTGGGCCGCTCACTGGTTAAACATTGGCCGTCTTGGATCTCCCGTCATTGTCTAGTTAGGAGCTCTACCCGGGCCCCCGTTAGCAGCGCAGACGCATATCTTGGCAGCCGGAGTGAGCCGATACAAAGGCTGTCGGTGCCCGAAAGGCAGAGATGGAGATGTATGGGTCCAGGGTGGAGTACTCGCCACGTGGGGCCTGTGGTCGTAAAGCCCAAAGCAGGACAGATTGGACAGCAGAGGCCCCCCCCCCCCCCTTCAATCCTCCTCTTTCTGTGTGTTTCTGTGCTCTGACAGTGATAAACGGGACACACAGCCTTCCAGAACAACAAACAGACACTGCCTCATTTCCCCAATGTGGGCGAGGGCAGGCATAAAGGAGGTGCCATCCCATTAGAGCCTGGGCTCAATGTTGCTGAGGCAAAGAGAGTGGGGGGGGCATTTCATGAGTTCGGAGGGCCACTCGACTAGGGGCCCCCCAACCTGGAGGGGACAGCTCTGGTGTTTTGTTTTCTCAAAAAAGTGTCATAAAAAACTCTCCTTAATTGGTGCTCCATAAAATTAGCATGTCCAAGCTGATTAGATTTCCTCTCTCCTCAGTGACTATTGTGCCTCTCAGTGACTCCATCCCTGCCATTCAATTTCAGTCCTTTCACAATTTTATTGGGCATCAGAGAAAGAGGAAACTAATGTAAGATTTTGCCCTTTGCCCTTCACGTCTCCTCCTCCCATTCGAGTTAACCAAGTCTATCGTCCCTTTCAAACAATTGCCCTCTGCTCGGCCACTGAAAAGTAAACTCATGATAATACATTGAATGTTGTTATGCTAAACTGGCCAGAAGGGAAGCCTTCAGTGTCATTTCACTTTCTGGTTTAGAATTTGTGCCTCACTCTCAGTGAAAACTATTGTGTTTTTGTTTATTTATGGGGCAAGACACATGCCTTTTTGTCATCCCCATAAACCGAACTTCAGCAGCATTATTTAAATAACGGGGGGCTAGAGTGAGCGATTGAAAACGTGTCCAAATAGATTACCACACTTCCTGAATGGAGAGCTATTGTGTCTTGAGAAATCTAGATTGCAAAAAAGTTGGAGTTGTCGGAGCGGCACAGACTGAAAAATAATCCTGTTAACTTTGAATAGCAAATGACTTACTCTGTTGCATAATGTGTCTGGCGCGGTATGGATAATCACCATCTCAGTGGAAATGGCGGTGAGATAAAGGGATTTGTGATGCCTTCACATCTTTATGGATGGTGTAATATAGTCGGTGGGACCTTAAGCTCCCCCAGAAAGGTTTAGCCCGTCTATACTTCCTCCGATCGAAAATGTCATCTTGCGTGAGTGATGCATGACAAAATAACTTCATCATGAGTCACAATCTCATTTGACTGGATGGATCTGCATTGTGGGATTTGTTTAATATGGAAACTAAGTGGATAATCAGCAGTCAGTATATTTATTATTGAAGGATTGACATGCTTAAAAATGTCTAGAACAAAAACATTGTCAAGCTTTCAGAATAATAATAGATTTAAATCAGATGCATTCTTAATCTAATCAATTGATTTCTGACGGTAATATTATTATAATAATAATATTATACAATATCAGATAAATTGCTTATTCCAAAACAAAATTGACTTGATATATTTACTCTCCCGCATGGGTTTCATTAATCAGAGGAAATGTAGACCCCTGCCCTTGATCAAGGTCAGATTTTCTAGCCGAAAGGAACTTTATAACGAGAGTCAGGTAGCTCCGAGTGTGACCTGTATGTCAGGCAGCAGTGGGAGGGACACATGAGGTTGTTAGGGAAGGGATGGGGGGGGCATCATTGATATACGCATATCACGGGGAAAGTGAGTGTTAAAGAGTGGGAACGTACCAGGACATTGTGATGCAAAGGGCACGGGAGGGTTAAACCAGGTTCTACTCGGCCCCCTGACCCGGGGACTCTTTGATGCTGCAGCCTTCAGGACGTGGGCCTCCGAGGGGGCTCAGTGTGGCGCGGCCCTGGGACCAGACCACTGCCACGGAGTCAGCGGGATTCGGGGACATGCCTTTGTCCCCAAAGAAAATGTACGTGGCTTTGGGTGGGGCTGGGGGAAAGGTCACATGCAGGGAGCATGGGGAGAGATGAAAACAAACAGAGTGGGGGAACACATCAGATCACTTTCTCAGCCACTGGTTGCTAACATGATGCAGCAACATTGTCTTGCCTCAAGAGTTTGCTAGTTGATCATTTAACATGGATGTGGCTGTATCATAGTATCGCATAATATAAAAACAGAGAATCATACTAGTTGTATGAAAAAAATATATCATCATCTTCTTTTCTTTTTTTTTGTTACAAATATGTAACTGTAAATATTAGCTTTACAGACTAAGGATGTTTACTTGTTTTGGAATTCTTCAGTATAATTCACAGAGAATTTGTAATAATTGACTGACCCCAAGACCGGTGGTGGAATGTATAATAAAAAATGTAATAAATGTACTCGAGTACTTTACTTATGTACAAATTTAAGGTACTTGTACTTTACGTGAGCATTTTCATTTTATGCTATACTTCTGCTCCACTATATCTCAGAGGCAAATATTGTACTTTTTACAGTATACATTTTGACCGCTTTAGATGCTTTTCAGATTTCATCCCCTTCCTGTCCAAATGCATCTCCAGATGTGTTGTTTTTAAATGTTTGTGATGAACTGAAGGATGAAGTGTTCCTTTACGGAAAACCCTCCTACTTCTTAAGCTTAATAAAGTCTTTTAAAATCCTCTCGGATCAGCTGTAAAATGCATCGTCACAAAGCTACGTGGTTCTCGCAGGACAGCGACGCTACAAATGCATGATGATGTTATAGAATATGATGCATTGCTGTAGATTAAACTGCCCGACAGTGTATAAAGGAGTTAAAGTTAGCGCAACCGTAAACATCTACAGCAGTAAAAATGCAACATACACATTAATGCAGCAGTAATAATAATAATCCAGAAACATCATAAATAATAGTGACACATTGACTGGGAACATTTTACTGCACAATGAGGACTTCAGGATAATTTATGCACATTTAGCTGATAAGACTACATGCTTTTACTTCAGTAAGGTTTTGAATGCAGGACTTTCACAGTGGGGTATTAGTACTTTTACTCAAATAAAGCATCTGAATACTTCTTCCAACACTGTCCAAGACAAAAACAAATGCTTTAAAACTCAAGATCAATACTGGCAGCTGTGTGGAGGCTGGTACTGTACTGCACATGCTGCGGCATCACAGCTCTCTGCAGGTGTACTGGAGATCAATCTCACTGTGTGTCCTCATGGATGTCTGTTAGAGGTAAGAGAGTTTGCAGAGAATAACTGATTAAGACTGCAGACCCGCACTTTATCTTCCACTCATTTTGCATGTATGTAATTAACTATAGATGCCAGTTTTATTTGGTTTATACTGTGTTTAAGGCCTGCCTGTAAAAAACAAAACAAAATTTACAGCAGATAACGGGTTGACTTAATGTTTGAACTGGCTTACAGAAAACATCGTAGGTCATCATTGCCCCAGATCCTTTAATCCAACAGTAAATGCGTCTCGCCTTGGAGGGATTCTGTTCCCCTGGTGTTCTCACTATCGTCACATTTGTTGCCAGATGAAGGTCTAGGGACCGAAACGTTGTGTCACTGATGACATGTTTTGCAAGTAAACGACTGTGTGCAGGGTTTACCTTTTCTCTCCACTTTGGACGTTTCCTCCTATCAGCCTTCACAGTCAAGTTTTGCTCCTGCATATTAGAATTAAGATTCAAGAATCAAGAGATTGTATTTGTCACATATACATACAAGTGCTTATAATGAAATGTTGTTGCATCAAACTCCCAGTCCGTGCACAATGCGAATACAAGAAATTATATAAGCTAATCAAACACAATACCATATGTAAACATACCAAAATGAGCAAAATATGCAAAACAGTAAATACAAGTAGATAAGAAACATGTTTAAAAGTTAAAATGGAAGTGAATAGTGCAGATAAGGTGGCAACAAAAGGACAGTATTGCAGGAATAGTAATTAGCTTATTGCTCCTTCCATGTTTTTTAACTGCCCACATCTGTGTTATTTTAAGAGTAAAAAAAAAAGAAAAAAACATTCTTTTTCTTATTCAGCTAATTCAAACATATTTCTTTGTATTGATTTTTGCACCTGTTTGGCACATTAACTTCAGAGGCGATCACAATGATTGACCCCTCAGAGAGGATTCCAAGAGCACATTTTTAGGAATTAAAGCGCCCACTAGTGGCTGCATTTCAACAAGTCACCATTTGCCTGCCAGAGCGGGACACAGAAAAGGATCTCTATAATGTAATCTTAAACGTCTTCATGCAAATGTTTGCTGCATGGTGTACACACATCATAGTCATTTACTAATAAAAACAGAGAGTCATTTGAACTTCCTATGATTTCATTTTTTTATCAGCTGCAATCGATGAAGTGCACTTTTCAATTTCCTGATTTGAACACACACGCACACACACGCACACACACGCACACGCTCCCAGCCCAGACATCTCTGTGCTCTGCCAAAGACTAAGACGTTCATTTAAGATAGATGGAGTATATTCGAGTGTATTCGAGTCACTCATTTCCACTCTTGCCATGAATAATTCAGTGAAGACAGCTGATGAGGCACATTTGGTTGTCAAGTTGAGAGGCAGGCTCACAGTTGCATAAGAGCGCTGTGGCTGAGGATGCCTGACAAGCCCGCCTTTGAAGAATAGTACCCCCACCACATGCACCTCCCGCTGGGATTCACCATCATCCTTGGAGGGCCTAAACTCACCACCTTGGCTGGGTTGTACAGGAAATGATGAAAGAAAGCAGCAATTTAAATATCATTCTGAGGCTAAGTCATCCCAGAAGGCTCAACTCATTAACAAAGGTTGAAATACTGGACTTTATCCTGGATGGTGGTCTTGATTGTGTCTGCTTTTACATCAAATTGGAGCCCAGTTTTGGTGGGTTTAAATTCAACGAAATGATCACATGTTATTTTTTTTATAGGATGCTAAAACATTGTTTTGGCTCTTTCTCTCTCTGAGAATTTGCCATTTATCATCCCTATCCACTTTTTTTTTACTATTTCATATCTACACACAAAATATATGCCATTTTTTATATTTTAATGCACGAGTGAGTTAAAGGTGGCCCAGACCGAGGTCGGCACGTGCCTCCTCAATCATTTATTCGAGTTAATGCAGAGAGCGACGGAAAACAGCAAAAACCTGCTCCCGCGGGAGACCTGCAGGCACAAGGAAATTACAAATCAGTAGCACTATGAACCACGCTGCCGGCAGGGAAGAGCTGTGGACTTCGCCGGCGAACAACAACCTGCTTTCTTCATGCATATGTTATGGAGAAATGCTGATGTACCCTAAAACACTGAACCTCCTGTTTGTGCGCTAACAGGCTCGCAGCAGGCCTTTCAGGTGCTAATCTCCTGCATTTCTGATTAAGGAACACCGGCAGAAAGTTCTGCGTAAACAACCCAACTTCCCTCTGGGTTGTTTGTCCCTCCTCACAGTGTGAATGTTATGCAATGGCAAACTTTCAGTAACTTTAATATCTGTAAGAGACATTTCAGAAAGACCTTCAAAAGGACACGGAGATCATCTACTCGGCTTCACCTAATTCCCCTCACCTTTAATTTCCCTTCCACTCAAATATCATTTTGCACAAAAACAGAATCGCCTAGTCTTGATATGACTATTACCAGAGCACATCCCTGAGAAAAAAAAACCTTGTTCTTCCTGGTGAGAGCAGAAGAGGATTATGGAATCCCACTCATATTCGGCAGATAAATTGTCATAGCATCGCCTCCCATTTCTCTCTAAATCTACCACTCTAAAGCTCCTCAACTTTGGGAAAAGGAGGCAGCTGCAATATCCCGGGGCGGAGGAAGCCTCTTTCTCTCCTTTTTATTCTCCTCCCCCTCTCACTCTCTGAAAAGTAATTTAATCCTGCTGCCAGTTTATCCTGCGAATAAAAGAGACGAAGAGGAGGAGAGGAAGAGCTTGAGGGGCTCACGGTTGTGTTAACTTTGTCCTTCCCGTTACCGCTTTTCATGCGACATTACAAAAGCTTGGAGCTAACAAGGATGTCACGATCACGGCTATGGTAGTTGTGAAATCCACAAATCCAAATGCACCTCTGACTTTGTAGCCCACAGGCACAGCATATTATCCAAATGTAAACTCATCTCGTGTGCGCACGCACTTAAAAAGCCATTCAAATGCTCACAAACGCACACCGATCACTTGATTTTCAAATTGCACCTGCCTATGATGAAATGAAAAAAAGAATATAAGGATAGGAAAGGTGAAACAGAGACTTTTTTCAGTCATCACACCCTGACCTTAACCAGTGTGTGCCTGGGGCAGCCTAACCACTGCCTGACAGAAAAGGTAGGCTACTGATTAATGATATTTCTCAGCAGGGGAATATTCATCTGTGTACAAGCTCGTGCCTCCATCAGCTCTCTCTCTCTCTCTCTCTCTCTCGCCCCGCCTCAGCAATGTCACCGTGACTTTGCAGAACCTCACCCTATACTACAGGACCACCTATTTTATGGTGCGTTTACAGGCAAACAAACATTACGCGCTGCTTTCAGTGACCTCAGGGAGAGAGCTGGAGAGAGCTGGAGGGTGTCCAGAGAGGTGGGAGGCGAGGTGCGGGGCATAAGTGACTTAATTGGACTTGACAACAGTAATTGCATCTTGTGTGTGCGTGTGTCTGTGTGTGTGTATTTGACTCAGTGTTTTGCCTGCGTGCATGTCCAGTTAACTTGCAGACATGTTCAAGGCTAGTGACGTGCAGTAAAACACGTGAAATATCCATCTTGCACTGCCCCCGTTTGCTGACAGGGGGAGCTGTGCATCTCCTTCCCAGTGTGACTCCACCATGTGAGTGTGTACTCACTTAACTCACAACAATTACACATCAGCACCTACACATGTTGCCTGCTGGATGACATTGTTTGCAGTGTAAATGTGTTTTGATACATGCAAAGATTTGATTGCATCTTATATAATTCTAGTAGCTCATTGCTAGAGAGCGAGATGATGGGGGGGGGTTAATTCTTGTTGTTACCAAGAATCTCTCCACCCAGCAGCGCAGGAAATCCGCGGGGTGTCCATCGAGGGTGTTTTACCTGCAGTGTGTCACAGAGGGGGAGAGGAGATGACACCATACCCATGAGAACCGAAGACATGGCACAGTATGTATGTCGAGACCACAGACATAAGAATCAAATGAAAAACATTTTCAGTAACTATAACGATGAAAACATAAAACAGTGTTTCCCAACAGGATCTCCAGGATAGGTAAGCTGGGAAAAACCCATTTATGGACAAAATGATATTTATTTTTTATTCAGATGTTCTTCTAATCTTTTCTAATCTTCCTTGCAAATTACTGGATAGCGTTGCATCCCAAAATGAAAACCGGGTCATAAACAAATGCAACTGATAATGGGTCATAATTCATCACAGCTTAGTTTTAGAAGTAGTTCAACATTTGGGGAAATTTGCTTTCAAAGAGTTAGATGAAAAGATCATTACCACACTCTCTATGCCACTGTCTATACTTTAAGTACAGGGATTTAATTGGGACATAGTTAGCCTGGCGTTGTCAGGCAGCAACCTATGAAAGTATGAAAAGTGTAGCCAGTACAGAAGTGCCTTAGACTTGCATTCTCTCTAACATCCAGCAGTTGAAATAACTCTTCTTCTCACTTGATTTATTACCTCCATAAACATTTTCCTAACAGGTTTATGGTCTCAATTACTAGTTTCACGTATTCTTATATACAGCATGATGCTCATTTAGTGAATGATGGTCCCATTCAGTGTAAATTAGACGATAAAGCAGCTTTAGGGTGGGGCCACCTTGTGATTAGGTTGTTCCCACGGTGTTGTCCAGTCTGAGGGCTCTCCGTGTTTTTGTCTTACACTTTTAACCCTTTCATATTGTGTTTACAGTTCCCGAAAGTTAATTGTAACATTTCGGTCGCCTAAAAATGCCATGTTCAGTGTTCAGTTGTACTTTGCTCCACCCTCTCCTGTCATTTCTGGTTGTAAAAAACCAAGATGCCGACGGCCGAAATGCCAAACTCGAGGCTTCAAAACCGTGGTCCACAAACCAAGGGGTGACATCACGGTGAATACGTCCACTTCTTATATACGTCTATGAGCTTATTATAAAGACTGGAAGCTGGGGGAAAACAGAGCATAACTAGCATGTCCTCACTCCCAAAACAACATATATGACTGCTCTATTTAATGTTGTGAAACGGTCGCACGGCGGCAGCTTTAATCACGTAGTTAACGTTGTGAAGTGGAACTACTTGGTTGGCAACACAACTATTTGGTTAGGTTTTGGAAAAGATCGAGGTGTGGATTAAATAAATTTCATTCTTTGCGTAACTATATGGCATGGCTAACGTAGTAAGAATAACTCAAAGTGTTGACGAGAGTCCTGTGCTTCTATGACCCATCCTTTAATATATGTCAGCTGACTTCCCTTTCATTTGTTCCATCTTAATTACTATGGCCACTAGAGTTTGCCGCCTAACAACAAACGCAAATATTGAGCCTAACAGCTGCTTAAAGACGACCCATACAACCGTTTTTTACAGCATAACTCTTTTGCCAAGAAAGCAAATAAGCTTATTTTCCAAAAATCAACACTGAAACAGTGTCAACAAAATGTAAACATAATAACCTTCATGAAGGTAGGATTTACTGCACGGCTGTTGTATTAGATTGCATTGGTTTTAGGCCGAAGCTTTTCAGCCTACATAGCTTTTAATCAAGGCTAAGTTGAACTTTATTGGCTTCCTGTAGTTCCTAAGTCCGGCACAGTAATGTCTTTAAGGATGATAAAGGGGATTCGGCCCCCCGGTGTGAGGTACTTTCAGTGCCTGCGATGCCTCTTGGCTCTTGGCATTGTCACGTACATTTCCCAGCTTTACACAAGGCCACACACCTCTCATAAAAATCCCCCTCACGTTCCCTTCCCCGTAACAAGCCCTGTACAATGTAGCTTCTACTTTTACGAGCCCGTTAAGCAGAGGGCTTTTACTCCTCCAGTCCACCAGCCCGACACAGTAACTGAAACACCGCTCGGATCACGTTTTGGAGGAAAATCCGATTCATAATTTAACAGAAATATTGATAATATCAGGCTGAAAGTACCTAGGGAGAAGCTGTGGGAGTCAAAATAGAGTTTGTAGATTCAGCAGAGAAGGGAGTGGAGCCGGAGCTGTCATAATGTTGGGTGTCAGCTTGAGTTAGGGTGGCCATGTGCAGCTTCCAGCGGCCTCACGTCAGCCAGGCAGAAAAAGCTGTTCTTCTGCGGTTTTGGCTCAGTAATTCCATATGTGAGCATGGCATGTGAGAAACATTTAACTGTAACTCCTTGACATTTCAACAGTGAGTAGAATAAAGGGTCTTGTGTCTTAAAGCAGCGGTCCCCAATCTTTTTGCACCATGGACCCGTTTCATGTAAGACCATTTTTCTACGGACGGGGGGGGAGTAGGCATAACAAAACACACAATAAAGTATAAAGTGCAAAACACATAATTAAATTATTACATTTATAATGTAAATCTAATTATTCCATTTTATATTATGAACTTTATTTATATTATTATTACATTTTAATATATATAATATAATACATAAAAATGTTTACAATAAATATGACCAATATTACCTATTATTTTTACTAATTTTCGTTAGCTTGTGGACTTATAGGTGCATGAAAAAAAACTGCGACTGAGACAAGTACCGGAAAGAGGTGCTGATGGAAGTGGTGATTTTTCAAAATAAAATACCCTGCAGACTAATGTAAATAAAATGTTAACACTGAATATTACCAAAAAAAATACCTTTAAATTTAATTCTTTCTGTGCGGATCGGTACTGGTCCCCGGCCCAGTGGTTGGGGACCCCTGTCTTACAGTACATCATTTAAAACCTTTTTTTAAATTATTGTCAAAACATCCCTGGGATCAGATCAGGTACCGGTGAATGAGCCCCTGGCGTTGAATACTGCTGAGCTGCTACTGCTCATATCAAAGCTCCAGTATAGGCCTCAGGGTGTGCTGTAATGTATGATCAAAACATGTTGGAGTCAGATAACCACAAGCTATAAGGATATTTGGATCAGAGTGCATATATAACACACTCAACGCACTGAGAAGGGCACAGACTCAAACAAACAGAAGCACTGTGCATATGGATGATACTGATTCCCCCAGGGAGCAGAGGCTCCACGGGGAGCAGAGATGGAGAGAATGAGCATCAGAGTTCAGTGAATATACAGGAAAATATCTGACTTTGTTTCTGTTGAGTAGATGTACAGGAATTGCCCCAAGTGCAGGACCATAACTTACATGTGGGTCTTTTTTTATGTACAGGTATTGTATGAGCAATTTGATGACCAGGTGAAAAAAGATTCATTTTTATTTTTCCTTTTGATAAGATAAGATGCTTAATACGATGACATGAGAAGGGCTTGCTTTACATAGTAAAAAATTAATACATAATATAAATATAATAAATGTTTATAGTTAAAGAAATATACATACTAAACTAAACAAAACGGTAGAAATAAGAAAAGAAACAGTACGTTGTGTAGGCGTGCCACGATATACAGGAATTGATGATAGCCGTGATATTTAATACATTAAATATTGATATTGTGTTAATAATACTCATATGATAATATTGTGTAAATAGTCTTGATAAGTCTCCTAAATCACGCTTTTGTACAGTTATGCTTACAGACTCTCTCTCCACTCACCTACACTCGTATTTTAAGTGTAATTCATTTGCCAAAAGAGACAAAACGCACAATACTCAAAGTTATAGATGAATTTGACATCACAATCACACATGTTCACACATCACATCACATTTTTTATAAAATTTTAAAAAAATGTTCTATAGGTATTGCGACAATATCGTTATCGTGAATTATTTTGGCCACGATAATAATGATGGAATGAAAATCTTATATCGTGACAGCCCTAATGTTGCATATGAGATATGAGATGATTTGGTCTGCAATGAACGGTGATTTTCATTATTGATGCTGATAATCAAAAACATTAAATTAATCATTTGGTCTAAAACATTAGAAACTTCAAAAATGTTAAATAAATCTTGTTTTATATCAGCTCCTGTCTCATAACTCTCTGCAATCCACTGCTCTTTTGTGGAACAGCGAAATAAAACTGAATCTTACTACACAGCTAATAAGCTACGTCCCCTCAAACCTCAGCGCTGTCAAGTCCGAGCTATTCACTGACTTAACTGTCCACAAAAGTTTAACTCTATGCAGAACATTTGCACAGATTAATTTAGCAGATTCCATTGGAGTTAATGGATCCTGGTGTTCCTGTGTTCATCCAGAATGTGGGACAAAGGTATTGTACCTGATGCTCGGTAGCTTGAGCACATGCTTCCCGACAGAGCACGCCTTCCTGACACGTTTGTTGATCCTGCTGGTGTTTCAGCTGCAACAAAGCAAAAGAAAAACACTGACCGTGATCCCGCAGACACTGGATGACCAGAGCCTCCTCAGGAAGCGTTTGTGCCTTAACAAGCATTTACTGTATGACAAACTATTTGGCATAATAAGAAATCCTTATTTAAGGCCAAATTAAAGCCAGACCTCCTACATCAAACGGCCTACGAGGGAGCTAAAACACCATTAGGTTAGGTATAGAAAGCTAATAGTTCTCTGGGGAGGAGCTCTTGAGCTTACTGGTAATGTGTCCCAGGAGAAAGTTACTTGAATCTGTATTTGTCAGGATGTGCAGTGCATATGATATAATGCAGCCAAGTGTTCAGGCAGAAGGTTGTGGCATTGAGATAGTCTGTGATAAAAGATTACTGAGGATTACTAAGAAATACTAGGCTTTGATGCGCAACACTCACCTTGTGTGTCACCCGAAGAGATACTTGTTGGTCTTTGCCGATTTAAAAGAAGATGGTGGAGACTGCTGATGCAAATTCATATCCTAGAGGCAGTTAGCTGTTTGGTTCAGATGGGAGGCCGTCCAAACTGCTTCAAGGTTTCTGGCACTAAAACCCACCTCTTTCATATACATTACACACATTACTGTTGTATATAAGGCCCACAATGGTATTACTGTGGGGAGTGGGAGGAAGTGAGAAAGCCTGTGGAGAAATAACACAAAGATAAACAACAGAATATCATGCAAGAGATTGGGTTTGAATTAATCAACTCTACAGAGAGCTACCTTTGGGGAAAAGGTACCATACTGGTGTTGAAAATAAAGTAAAAACAGGTTTCGAAGCTGAGTTTGTCAGTTTATTAGCGGAGAGATTACAAATAGGATGGTAAATAGGTTAAACATACATAGATTTTCTAAATTAAGTGCATTTTGCATGGAAACATTTAACCTGGGAATCACTGAAGCCTTTTGTCAGTCCAGGAACGTAAGAGACGTTCAAAGGAACACAAACCAGCGAAATGTGTCTATTAGAGCAGGTGATAACGCCGTGCTATTGGTGGATATATGGACCAACACCTGCTGGGAGCAAACGTCTCACTGGGTCTCCTCGGTGATGAGAGGGAACGTTGAGGTATCCATGGGAGAAGGTGGGCGTGATGTGATCCCCAGGGAGCGTTGTGGAGGAGGTGAAGGAGAGCTCAATGTCTCCACTGTGTGAGAGAAAGAGAGTTCAAAAACCCACAGGAGGAAAAGAAACAGGGGGAAATGCATGAGGTGCCGGAGACGCACACCACACCATTCTTAACATTTCAATGACAAATGCTAAACATTAAAAGATCATTTCATAGTATGCTTCACAGTTCTTTGTAGGATAAAAAATACCTTGGTCATTTACACCATGAGACACTAAAAAACATTAAGTGCTGACATGAGCGGACGATAGTTACAGGCAGCCAGGTTGAAACTGGTATAATTGCTGCCTGAATTGAAGCATTTGTGTCCATGGTTCTTTTTTTTTTCAGGTCCAAGAGACAATTTCTTGGATTTGATAGTGTTGCGGTGTGATTGGATTTATTCTTGGCCACTTGGGGGCAGTGCAACAAGCACACTGACATATTATCACATTATAAAGTTGATATGGCTAATGTGTTAGCAAACAGTTCCCTATTTACGCATTAAGCACAACACGTAGCAACATTACCACTCATTTAGTGTTTCTGGCCACCTGATGAATGTAAGACCATTATTCGCTCTCCTTTTTATCTTACAACTTCTCCTGGAAATATTTATCTCTTTAGCTGCCTAATATTTCACTATGTTCCTCAGCTTGTTGCTAACTTTGTCTGTCTGCCGTTTTGCTGCTTGGCAGGTAGCGTTTAATGTGTTTATCTGAGCTTTTTTGCTGCCTCCTTATCTTAACGATGAGAGCAGTGAGACTCAACCTTGAATTTCTGGGCCGTACAACCAAAATTATTAGCTAAAAGATGCATGTTAATGTTAACATAAAAAATATTGACGAGTGCAGCTTTAAATAAGCATCGCCTCACCAATGTCCAGTTATGTCCAAAATCGTGTTTTGTGAGGTCTCAGTTCATCCTTGAGTCCAAGTGGACATTTGGGCCAATTTTGAAGAAATTCCCTTCAGGTGTCGAGATGATCTGAGATATCGCGTTCACGAAAGGGGGACCCATGTTCAGACGTACGTATGGATGGACACAGTGTAGTGTTTGGATCCTGATCTTTGCCCCACTTCATTAAACAACGTCTGATCTCTTCAAAACACTATGTTGTTACGAGAGAATCAATGTCACTGACATTTTTTTTTTGTCCACCTACTAAAAGAAGTAAACACAATTGTCCCCTCTGCGATAATGTCCAGCAGTGTCCTATTATTAGTTTTCTCATTTCCCGAGATGGGGATAGAGGGACTCCCAGACGCTCCACACTTTTACCACCGTCTCTCACTGATGGGCTTCTGGTGATGGATGAGCTCAGCACAATCCAAAAGCAGAGAAAATTAAGCTTTCATTAAACAACGTAACCAAGCAGTTGAGAGCCATTTCCAGAGTCCCTCTCCCCGCACTCAGACACATTACCTGCACCCAAACAAAGGCACCTTCTAGATGCAATCAATGTGTTGTTCTCTGGCAGCCACCTCTGCACTTTCACACACTGAACCTCCAGTCAATGTCTCTGCTTTGTCTGTGAGAGGGAAGGAGACTTTTCAAGCTTCAGTAGCTGCTCACTGGTTCTTACTGCGAGTGGGGCTTTAATATCCACCTACTGGCTATTTTAGGCACCTGTACTGTATTTTAAATGTAGAGGAGAGGGGGGGGGGGGATGCTGACATGAAACCTTACTGGCTACATGGCCAATGATTATTGATTGATAGGAACAAGATGTCCCTTGGGGATACAATCAATAGAAATCAGAGGGTAAGGCCAAACATTGCTGCCTGTAAATCAACTTTATGTGGCTAATATTCTATGTAGGGCTTTGCATGCAGGGATAACGTACCTGGTTAGGGTCATTCAAATGGAAAATCACAAGGACATTTCTCCCTCTGTCTGGCGACACTTCAGTCCCCAGGGTTGTGTTCAGTGCTCGGTATTAACAATGCATGGTTTCTCCTTTTCCATCTGTGCACAGTTTGGGTTTGTGTTTTACTTCATGAATTAAATTTTAATACAATTTCCCCTTACAGCCTCGTGGAAAAAGTTCCTTGAGTCCAGTCCCAGTCCCTACGCCAGCTATCTGTAAGTGCACCATGAGTTCAAGGTGAATGAAGCGTTTGGTAACACTTCCTTAGAAATGGGAGGAAAGACTCTCTCTCTCTAAATACCCTGTTTGTCTCTTTGATGTTCCAGAGGAGAGGAGAGGAGAGGAGAGGAGAGGAGAGGAGAGAATATGACCCTGTACTTCAGTTGAGATGAAAATTATAGCTGTTTAATTGCAGCTGTGATAAAATATTCAACATGTTATAAAAAGGTTGAAACCACATTTAGAGAATCCCTTTACTATTCCATCTCACTCCTCTCAGTAAGACAGCCGATACACCATCCTTAAATATTGATGGAAATTTCCTGCGATTTGCCTGGCTTATAAACACCTTTGATCTTCGCTAATTTGCCCTCGCCTTTGTTTTTCTCAAGTGTATTTTTCCTCTCGAGCCCAGATTTTCCAGAGGACTTCAGTCTTGACGCAATAGTGTGGCTGCATCTCACTCATGCATGAAAAGCCAACCCATCCGTAGGTCATGTTGACGTTTTGCACGTTCGCTCTCAAGTGTTTATACTGTATTGCTGTAAAATACAGGCGTAAGTGTGGGCATTAAATTATGGTGGTTGTTACAGAAGCAATGAGGCAGTGTGGCCCCGCTGGCTCTTTACGGGTACAGCCCATCGCTGGCGACGCACTTCAATCAGACCCATTTAATCACTTACACATTCAGAACCAAGGACTCTGTCTGTCAACACAGGGCTTCAAGTAATGACCTGATCATAGACGAGACACCTCGCCGCACAATTACACACAGACACATCAATAACTCACAAGAGCACCAGGCATCCAGTCTTTAGCCCAGAGCCATAAACAATGTCTAATAAACCTCAGAGATACACGCACTGTGATGATGAAAGAGTCGTAAAACACACCCGTTCAATTGCCACAATGAAGAGCAATGCGCGGCTGCTGTTGGATGAAATGTGAGGCATTGCGTTTAGCGATAATGACATAAATCGTTGCAGTCCATGGACAACTATTTGCAGCTATAGGGGTTGCCATGTTTATATAATAATAAAGGGTGTTTTATGTGTTTAACAGAATATAGGTCACCCCTGTGCACACACATAAACACATCCATTTCAGTAATTGCTTGAGAAAAGAGGAGATGTGCACTCTTGTTGTAATAAAATGCTGGATACTTTATACAAACACTTTATCAATAAATTGCTACACCCATACTTAGGAGAACAACCTCTCTGTCTTATGACGGCATACGTATTAGGGCCATTGTAGGTTAAAAGAAAATACAGGTGGTAATATTCCAAGATAAGAGCTCAAAATTTCGAAGATTAAGGACATAAATTTAGGAGAAAGAAAACTGGATAGTCTCTGAGATTATAGAGGTAAATTTCACGAGAAAAAACGTACAAATATACGAGGAAAAACCTCATATATTCTCTCAGAATCTCTTCTGGACTAGGTTGCACCAACTAGTCGTAAATCCATTTCAAGTTTGTGCGTCAAGTCCTTCCTAAGATCTTAGTGAAAACTAGCTACTTCCAAAAAAATATTAATCAGGTTGCTCCGATACAATTTCTTATCTATTAAAGCCTTTAATAATGTGTAAATGAGTTGCTCTAGAAAAAGTATTTAGAGCTGTAACATACAGTGACTTCCAGAGATAAGTGATGTATGGTGCCAACCAATATAAAGTGGCTATTATTGATATTTTTATGAATGACATTGTTAAAACACTGCAACAATATGAAAGCTGTGACTTTCAGTTCAATGTTCAGCTATCCAGCCTGCAACTTTACCGTTCTGGTAAAGACCAAAAACAGAATTAAAAGAGAGTGAATGTTGAACTTATATTCATCAGGTGGACACAAACATGACTCCGAGTGAATAATGTTTCTTCATAAGTCCTGGATATTGCCTCCTTTACTCATCAATATAAGTGAGTCAAAATACTTTTAGTGACGGTAACTTACAGTTACACCTGGCAGTTACTGTGTGATTTTCTAATAACTATTAATATCTACATACAAAGTAGTTTGTGTGGTGCAACTTATTTTAATTTACTGATGTATACAGTAAATCTACATTAGTAAACAACAAAATTACTTTTTGACATTTGGCACACCTGGCTCCTGATTCCCAGGAGAAACGAGGAGAGAGAAAGACAGAAATTCCCTGTCTGGGCAAAATTTAAGAAAAGAGTGCTATGGACTACTTTCTGTAGTTGCAGTTTTCAGAGTGCAATATATTTCACAGCGCTCTCTTTCTTTCTGGTGTCTGAATTTTTGTGGTTGCGAGATGTGAGCAGCTGGTAGAGTGTTAGACTGATGAAAGAGGGATGACAGCGGGATGGAGGGATGGGAGATGGAGGCGAAGAGGAGAGCAGTGGGGGTTGTATCAAACACTAGTCTAATGAGCCATCTGTAGTGGCAGCCCTGTGGAGGCCACTCTGACCTGCTCACTTCAAAAACTGTTAGCCACCATACAAGATGACTCGCACCGCCACACGTATCACATTATTGCGTTACTACCTGGTGCAGTGCATAATGTCGGGCCAATAATGTCAGTTTACGACAACAACCAACAAAAATGTTAGTTCCTCCATGGAGAGAATATTATTATTTAGTATGCGCCACTGATACCGCGTTTCCACCACATGGTACGCCGTGACTTGACTCTTGGAACTGTTCTTTTTTGGTTTTCCATTGGCAAAAGTTGTGGATGAGGTTCCATGAGCTGACACTAGAATGCAGAGTTAAAACACTGCAGACCACTGATTGGTCAGAGAGAGTCGTCACTTGCACAACACGAGATCCTGCACATCCGGCATTTTTAAATAGCCAAGCTTCCATCATTTTTTTTTTTTTTTTTTATTCACTCGATCCAGATTTTGTTTTAAATGGCAGCCCCCAAAACCACGGCGTACACTACGTACAACAGGCTGTGCAATTGACAAAGTGCATTTTGGTTGCCAATGAAAGGATCCAGCGAGACAACACGGTGTGTTTGTCGTCACGTTGAAGATAATGTCATGGCAGTTCACTATCTGCAGTGGAAAACGAAATTGAGAAGAGTAGCAGGCAGGTGAACATTTTTCATCGATGTAAAAACTGTCATTATTTTCCTAAACGTCTTCTCAATCTTTCAACTCTCTCACTCAGCCCTACATATAGTATATCCATCAGTTTAAGTGAGGCAGGTTACAAACCACTGCTAAAGAATCATTCCTCCATTAAGGTCTTAATAATCACCCTCTGGGATATTGAACCGACAGAACATGATATACAGTAGACGGAAGGACAATTGGTTTGAAATACACCTTAGGGGCTCAGTTCCTAATCAATCACAGCAGAGTGAGCTTCAGGGACAGACATGTAGGTCGCTGACTCCATATGCATGAGGGCAGCGGGGGTTAACTTTAAATGGTCCAATTTGATCCCTCATATATAAGTTCCAGTCCAGAGATTGTGGTAGAAGAAAGAAAAATGTAATTTTTCCACATTATATTAGCACTCTACCAGTGAAGCGATGAAGAAGACCCACTGATGCATCTCCTTAAATATCAACACGTCAGCTCCCCTTTCATGGAAACATGGTGATCAGCCATCCCTGCTGTGCATGTGTACCGAAATAAACATCTTCTCGCAGGGAGGCGCGGTGAAAAGGACGAAGCTGAGGAAGCAAATGTCAGTCTCTATGCTGATGTGGAGCTGAAAGCTCAAGAGCAGCCAGCAGCCGCATTATCAATGCTTAGGCTGAACAGTGCTATTTTCTGTCCAAAGGCTGAATACCCCACAGCTGTAGAAAAGGAGGGATTACACACAATGTGGTATAAAGGGACGCCAAGTCTTTTCTACTTTCATCTGGAGCCAGTGACAGAGAGAGAGAGAGGAGGAGGAGGAGCGGGTGAGCTGGAGGCTAAGGAGTCGATTTGTCAATTGGAGCAGTGAATGGACGCCTCATCGATTCAGGAATTGTGATGATTACAGGGTTCGCTGCTGTGTGGTAATGCAATAGGCAAAGCCATCACGGCCTGTACCGTCATCAGGCCGAATGATTTAGACCCTGACTTGTTAATGACGGTCATCCATTCTGTTCAAATGGCTGGGAATTTATCCAACACGACTCTGTGACACATGAATAAACAGGAAAGCACACACACACACACACACACACACACACACACACACACATCCTGAGAGAGAATGATCGTGAGAAAGGGATGAACTCTGACCCGCGAGTGCCGACATTGTGTCTTGCATATGAAAAGGCAATCCTAGAAGGTGTCATCGGGCCGCAGTTCTGAATGATAATAGGCAATGAGGGACATTTACGGCAGGGAAAAGGCAGTGGTGTATGTTTTTCATCATGTCTGACCATACACTGCGTCTGACAGCACGTCGTCAGGGTCACCTCTGAGATGGTTTAAGATTAAGATGAACGATGAGTCAGAGCGCCCGAACCCTCTCACACTTTAACACAGGCTCCATGATTAAACACACATCCATTTCTTAGACAGACTCCCATCAAATGAATTACCTCGACAGTCAAACGGCACGAGTGCTCGCCAAAGGGAGAGGAAGGAGAGGGAGCAGAGTGGAGAGCGTTCGAAAAATGACATATTTGCCACATTGCTATTCATGGTTTTTGTACTGTCCATTAGTTACGCTCCAGAGCGGTCCT
Organism: Bovichtus diacanthus; assembly: GCA_943590825.1. Classification (NCBI taxonomy): domain Eukaryota; kingdom Metazoa; phylum Chordata; class Actinopteri; order Perciformes; family Bovichtidae; genus Bovichtus; species Bovichtus diacanthus. Next base: position 1,079,938 of record CALSBV010012130.1, read on the forward strand.
CAAAAAACGAGCCTGTGTGAAGAGCTTCTCCATGTTCCACAGAAAGAAGGAGTCCTTCTCAGGGTAACAGCGTTGACTCACCACGGTCCACAGACTAATTAAGGCTCAGACATTAATAACTCTGCCGAGAGGGAGAAATTAAATGAAACACAGAGAGGATTTATTTCCTCATTACAACTTCTATAGTGAATCTTATTTAATCTATTTCACGCCGGTGTCTATTTTGAAAATTGCTCTCTCTCTCTCCATGTTACTCACTTCTCTCATTCTGTAGGAAAAGCCCCGAACAATCCCCATCAATAATGTGGCAGCGGGGGGGGGGGATGCACTCCTTCTTTTTCTGTCTCACGCTTTTACCTGCAAGTCCCTTCGCTCGGGTCGATGGATTTCAATTCCAGCAGCAAGGTATCTTTGTCTGAGGCTGTAACACTCCCACAGTGGGGGCAGCAACACTATACAGTAATGTTCATCTATAAATGGCCACAAACATGATATACCGCTCCATTTATACTGCACTGCCCTGTGTTTTGTGGAATAAAAGAGTAGCTGGTAGTTTTGTCCTGAGGGTTAATAATCTGGCCATCAAAACAAATGTCCCCACTCCACCATTACCTCAATGCTCCACCTTATAGCACCTTTATTACTGCTGCTGTAATAAGTGTATATTAGGAATAACGCCGGTGGCAATGCTCCGTTGTTGCTCCAACAGAACGTGGGAGTTGGTTACTACTGTGAGCCTGGAGTCCTCCCAACACAGGATACTGTTAGTATTCCTGTGCTGATGCTGGCAGTCATTAGAGGTGGGGTGAGAGGCTGGCTGAGGAAAATGGAGGGGTGGCTCAGAGAGGTAATGGGTGCTGACTTACAGCCAATGATGAAACAACGACAACATTAGCTGACAGAAGGTCTGGGACTGAGGCCAGCTTGATCGGATCAGGGACACACATTCAGCTCTCCTACCACTATGGGGCTGGTGCACTTCCAATCTGGAAGTTTTGTGTAAAATTCCGCACCTCGCTTTTTTTATGTCCAATGCCAAGGTTCAGAGCCAGTGCAGAGAGTAGCTTGACCTATACCAAGGCAGGAAGTAAGGGTTCTAAGGGTGCACTAGTTTTCTGGAGTGTCTCAAAATACAGTTTGTAAGCTGCTACTCTGACTACTGACCCCCTTCGAGAACCATCACCTTACCGTGGTGGAGGGGTTTGGGTGCTCCTA
>CALSBV010012130.1:1081552-1180864 GCA_943590825.1 Bovichtus diacanthus
ACCCGACCCCGGATAAGCGGTTGAAGATGGATGGATGGATGGATACTCTGACTCCTTGATAGTGGAAAGCAGTTCATCGACGATCAGTAATGAGCAACCACCTTCACGTAAATATGCACATGTATAGAAATGTGCCATTTAATTTTTTTCTAAAAAACTAAATGAAATCCATTTCTTCAGAAGTTAAATTCTATGTATGAGCCAATTTCAAGATATGGATAAACAGGAGCAGGCTTTTATTATGAAAGATGATATTCACTGTGTGTTTTTCTGCTCAAGTCTATTTGATTTGATTTCTTAGCGTCTCGATGCTTGTACTGTAGTGAATGTAATGATTGGTGCACTCCATTGTAGCTGCAACATGGTACATGCTGCTGTAATCAATAGTTTTAATTGCAACAATGGATAAAAGGACGTATGTTAAAAAAGGTCGCTCATAATTTCCGTTTTCCAGCCTGCAATTTAAATGTTTTGATACAGTATCGTAGCTCCCAGGCTGCATTCACACCAAATCAGGCGCTGGGGTGTGTGGCAGTGAGCGAGTGCAACTTAAATGGTCCATTTGGGTGATGTAGCACAAGTAGAAATACCGTTTGTTTCAGCCACCCCAAATCCATTTTCTGTTAAGAACCAAGTGATCAGTAAAATAGTTGTGAAGCCCCTTTGCACCTTAGACTTTGATGCTGATGTCTTCCCTATTTTTAGGAGGTGCTCAGCCCGATGTTCATCCTGAGCATGAATCTGTGAGCAGATAAATCTTGCTAATAATCCCCACCATCCCTCTCAGAAAATCATGTAATGTGGATAAACAACCATTCAACTACAAAATGTTTTTTTTAGAATCCATCCTCTGAGCTTGTGTGATTAGTGAGAGCCCTCTTCTTCTATAGTGTCAATGTTTTGTTCAGCCACAATGCCACTTTGGTAAATAGAAGGAAAAAAAACATGAATCAATTTATAATAGCCATGTCATGTGTGACCAGACAAACAGGGAGTGTATGGATGGCAAAATCACATCATAAAATTAAACTTTCCAGCACAACAGTCCATGTACACACACATGAAGAAGTGTGTCAATCAAACAAGAGCTACAGTCACATCGGTGTGTGCACACAAACAGATGCTCACCCTGATAGAGCCATAATTTACTGCAGTAACATGGTGAAAGGTAGAGGCCATCACTGGGTTGTAATACAGAAAACACATACACACCAACGCATTATTTAACAGTCCGACATGGTTAATTTCCTCAAATTTGCACACTGGTTCATTGGTTCGTAAAATTGCACCAACAATCGCAGCTGCTGCAGTTTAAATTACGTTAAAAATCATATGAGGTGCAAAGCAACAGTATGTCATAAATAAAGTCATAGAATAGTATTTCATAAAAAGGTCCTTGTATATTAAGTCATAAAAATGTCGTATAAAAGTCACAGTATAGTATGACATAAATACGTAATTGTATTGTATTTCATAAAGTATTAAATCACCATAGTAAAAGCCATAGTACAGAACAGCTCATATTCCTCTTAAGCGTATTAAACACTCACCTTTTGTGATGTGATCAGTTCTTATTTTGTTATTGAGATTTTAGTTCATGTTACTATAATCTGGAAAAATCGGAACACGTCACTCACCAGTTTACTGATAAGAAATATTAGTTGACTATGTTCCTACACTTGTCAGTTTTCAGTATCAGCTCAGTTCATTTTTATGCAAACATGTGTATTGATCCATGTACTCGGTGCCCCAAAACAACGAACAAAGTGTATGAAATTAATGCAAGAGTTAGGGGTGGATGGATGGGTAAAATAAACATCTGGAGATAAAAATGTATTGATTCCACTCTTCATGCTACGTGCTTACTGTAGCTTCACATTAAACAAACAGATCTTTTATCCCAAAGCTACAGAACATGCTCTTCTCTCAGAGATCTAGTTGAAGCTATAATACATCATCTTGCAGTCAAAAGACGAGCCGCTGCAACTGCAAAGCTACACAAGATCAGTATATCTTGTGCTAGAGGATAAAATAACCAATAACTATAAATAGTGTTTATTACATTTCCCACCTATTCTTTTGTTTCAGAAATAGAACAAGAAGGTAGAAGATTTAAGGTCATTATCTTCTAATAGTTAAAGAAAAATCGGATGTGCAACGTCATCCCAACCTTTTATTTCAAAACTAAAATACCTATTTGGACTCAAAGTAAACCAATTTACAAACTGCCTCCACTACTGTTTGCTCATCGATTGTTCCTGTGAACAAAGACAATTGAATTTCCTTTGAAACATGCCGACACCTCTGTGTGACTTCCATCAGCAGCAGCACTTTCCTTCAGGCAGTGACCACGCCACAGCCTTCCTCTGGACTGCGATTAAATAAAGCTGGACAGAGCCATGGGCCCGATGAAATCATTAAACCTGCTCCACTCTAATTGCTAATGTGTCATTAGGCTTTGCCAGCTAAATTCTGCAGGCATTACAGCTGGCTAGTGTGATCGAGCTGAGGAGAGCCAGAGAGGGTTAGAAGCTGACCTGTGAGTGTGTGGGAAGCTACAACTTATGTGTCATTCTTTCACTCACTCATGGCAGCAGATAATTATCCAAAGGATGTACATAATAGCTAACACTGTGGGTGCCTTTTGATTTGTAGTCAAAATCATTTGAAATTCACAGGTGAAATCTTTTTCCCTCTCCATAGATCCTTCCCCTGGTGTGTGGCGCCCTTCAGTAAGAAACCACCCATCAGGTCTCCATCTGGCCCGGTGGCCTTTGGACGTGGCTCCTCCATCAGTGATGAACGCCTCGCTGTCACCTGCCACTCCTCAGCCAGGAGAGCAGGTGGCCTTTCCATTGTAAAAACACTCTCAGGAATTCAAGTAAGATGTTGTATTTATATTTAGGGCAAAATAAATTGCCCCTGAAAAAGACTACTCGCTCAAGGAAATGTCACAGGGGGGAGCTTTCAGCCTTCTTTATGCTAAAGTTTCATCTTTGCTCACTCTGAAATTGCATCTATAAAGTTCTTGGCTCTGTCTTGGCTGTCATCTTTTGAAGCAGAACGTGGAAGCAGCTAGAACAAATGTATTGCCTGTTTCTACTGCCTTATTCTTTGTCTTTACTTTTACATTTTTAGCCATGTTGAAGTTTAGGCATGGCTCTAGGGTTGGCAGTATTTGTCTTTCAGTCGGTCCACCACTTTCGTCCAGTCTAATTTATCTCAGAAACTATTGGATGGATTGCCATGAACTTGTATACAGGCATTTGAGATCCCTATAGACCAGGAATCCTCATGACAAGTCAATTTTATCCCAATATCACAAATCAAAAATTTGCCTAAGGGGGCTTTACAATTAGTGCAGCGTACGACACGCTCTGTCCTTTGCCATATAGACAATCCATATGGCAAAAATCCAATCCAAATGTTAGCATGCAACACAGTGCACATGGTAAATATACCTGCTGAACATCAGAATGGTTTGTTTATTTCATTTGCACTTATGCACGTATATAAAAAGAGAGTAAGAATTTTTAGAAAAGTTAGAAGATTGTGCAGGTTAGAAGCCAAAAATGGTTTATGAAGATACCTCCCCAATAAATATCAAGAGTCATACTTCAAAAGATAAAAGATAAAAGATAAAAGTTTCAAGACTAAGCAGTAATAAAAATGGATAAAAATGTACAATCTACATATACATTTATGTGTACAAGTTGAACAGCATTACCATGAAATCGTTGCTAATAAAAGATGTTTTTAGATGTTCTTTGAATAACAGTAATGTAAATGTTGACTGTAGTGATGGAAGTAGGTTGTTCTAAAGACATGTTGTCATTGTGAGCATGTTAGCATGCTGATGTTAGCATTTAGCTTGAAGCACCGCTAGCATGGCTGCAGACTCTTAGCCTTGCTCAGCGCTCTGCCCCCATGTGAGTCAAAACTATATGGAACTAGAGGCCCAAAAAGCTTGCAGATTACACAAACAACCTTTTTGCACCACATTCAACTAAAGAAAAAGCATTGTCAGTATGTCTGTTTCTCTTGCTGACATTCCTCTTGCTAATGCACAGATGTTGTGCTGAAAATGTCCTGTGGACCACACACATAACACTAGTCAGTGATCATGAACGTGCCTGTGTGGATAATAATACAAATACAATAAATCTCGTCATAATTATTTTAGAAAGTACATTACACGTCAGTGTGCAGTTACAGCTGAAATGCACACGTTCGTGCATGTTTATGTTATGGACCTCATTCTTTCTCCTCAGGCACTTCACCTGACTGTCAGTCAAGCCAACCTCATTTCCAACTCCTCCTCCTCCGACTCTCCTCTCCCTCTTGCTGTATTCCATCCCCATAAATCATTTTAAGTGTGTGAGAAAACTCTCATCTGCACGGTAGACCGATATAGTCTGTGCCCCCCTCCGTGTAATCCCTCCAGTGAATGGAAAAGCGCTAATCCTGCCATTGTGACACATGAATTGCTCAGAGAATTGTCCACACCGTCGCATGTTCAGCCCTGTGTTTCTTATCGCACAGTTACTTTGAGTTAAACGGTGTCATACATGTTATATAAATATATTTGCACTACATTATTTGAAAAAAAAAGAAAAGAACAACCGCTTGTAGGTGCAGGGGACGTTAGCTGATAATAACTTCATTGATTTTATTTTTTTCAGGCACATGAGATGATTCGATTTATTCCACTGAATGGTGCGTTTGGAGGAAAAATCTGACTCTGTTCTTCACATCGATCGTCAAATTCTCCTGAAATACCAGAGCGTACAGATGTGCCATACTGTCAAATCTCCAATCCAGCATGACAGGAATGGTAATGCACTGTTGCAGTGCCAGACAGACAGACCAAGATGATTTGTTTGGTTTGATCAGCCTTTTAGAGAAAACTAAGTTTTACAAAGAATTGCTAATTTGTCCTCCTCATGGCTGATTTATGCCGTAACTTCAGGCAGAGCACAGCACGAACTGTCGGTGCTTCTAAATAGTGAGTGTCCTGTCCTAGTTGCTGCTCTATTGGTTCAAAAACAGCAACCGCAGAAATCAATGTTGCTCACTTTGCATTCGCACTGATGTTTTGACAATGTGAAAATGCATGCTGTTTTTGAGTAAAGGGAAGAATCGTGCATTAAAAAGTAAGATTGTGGTTGTTATTCATTTACGAGAGTTGCCATCTTCGCGCCAAGTGGGACTCTTTAACGCAGATTTAACGTCATGCTGACACAACCATTTACAATTTATATATTTCACAGATGGTCCTGCTTTTTTCAGAATAGTTAAAAGGAGAGTTGAAGTTTTGTTTAATTTTCGAATAAAGAGCAAATTCAGATTGTAAAACTTTAATGCTCTAAAGTGATTTTAGAAAACCAAAAAGGTGCGTTTCTTTAGCGTCTGTGTGTGTGTGTGTGTGTGTGTGTGTGTGTGTGTGTGAGTGTTTGTGTGTGTGTGTGTGTGTGTGTGTGTGTGTGTGTCTCCTGAAAGCTGAAAGTCCCATAAGAACTGGGCTAAAAATGGTCCAGGCTGTTGTTATTGTACCTGGTGGTGTTTTGCTGTCGGAATCAGTTTAGTGCTTAGCTTTGATGGGCTCTTAAAGTGTCCTACTGTACCGCTGCTACATATAGGACATTAACTGTAAAGCTAGTAAACAATTAAAAGCCCAAACAACGAGAAATACGGGGGATTGGACATTATGTCATCCCAGAGAGCTGAACTGAAGTGTGAACTGCATGCTTAGCAACCTGTTTAGTAACGCCATGAATGTTCTCTGTTTCCTTACATACGCTGTGTGCATGCACGGTATTTAGTATGAGCTCTGTGCTGGGCTGAGTGCAGTGCAGTGTGCAGTGCTTGGGGCTACCAGATGGAGAAAGTCCTGTACCAGTCTGCCTGCTAATGAGAGCAGAGTAGCCAGAAGACCCTGGCAGATGCTATATTGAAGGGGCACTTCTGAAAAAAACACCTTTTTGGGGATACACTTCATTTTAACCTCCAGACTTTTGCAATGGGGAGCTGCATGTGCTTATCAGATTGATCAGAAATGTATGGGTATGTAGGTCCATTTTGCTGGTAACTGGTAAAGTAATCAGATATACAGCATGCCCAAAAAGATTTCAATCTGCGATGCATCAAACCGCCACGTTAAAGTGTTAATATTCAACACACCAAACCTGTAGCCTATCCCTTTACATCACGTGCTGTTCTCATCTCCTTGTACTATCCCCCCCCCACGTCTCCGCTCATAAATCATTTGCTTTATCATATCTCCAGCCTCAATAAAACTCCTCTAAATGGAAATGCACCTCCATCGACGCCCGGGCTTACTTTACCAGAATGACCATATAAATCAAGTTTGTTTAAACACTGAGCGTCATAACGTGGCATAAAGTTCTGCGGCCTACAGACGATCAGAAACGCACAAACACATAGTAGGAGACAGTTCGTTTTCCTGCTCCAACCTGACTGGCTTCCCTCTGGCATCTGTCCATACCAAAGTGAGTTATCTAGTGGGAGCTCAATCAGAGAGCCAACACATGGCTACAGGGAAAGTGTAACAAGACAATGTTTCTGTGTGCGTGTACTGTACGTGCGTGTGTGTGTGTGTACGTGTGTGTGTGTGTGTGTAGAGGAGAGAGAACAGGAGAAACTATATTTAGAGGCACAATCTGGCATGAGGTGGGGCAGGGTGCATGGTGGATGGGGGTTATATAAATGATTAATATGCTCAATTATAACATTGAAACTGTGCTGCAAATAATATTCTTTTAGGCCACTTCTCCCTAATTTTCCCCTTTGTTTAAATGGAAATACTTCTCAGCGTATCACTGTTTCTGAGTAACACGTCATTTACATTTATCAATTTTATGGCTCTATATGGACCTTTCTGAACGGAACAAAACTCAGGAGCCACGCCGAACGTACATACGTGCTTTGTGATTCAGGAGTTCACAGTCTCTACTTTGTTGTTGAATGACTGTGACTTTCCCAGCTGGTGCAGAGCAAAGAAAGAGCAGCCTCTGCAAAGAAATATATATTTTGAATACATAGAAGGAGAGGTTGCAAGTGCGACGCATGAGCCTCGAAGCACAAAGGAACCAATCAGTTAAAATGAGAGCTTAATTCAGAGCTGGCATATGAGAAGAAAGACCTCCCAAAAGGGGGAAATAATTCACGGCTTGACCATTTATCACAGAGCTGAATGTTAAAGTGGTCAGATCGCCTCCACCGCTAAATCTTGTCCTCTTGAGTGTGCCCAATATGTAACAAAAGAACCACTTTCATTAGGGAAAGAATCTCTCTATTAGAATAAAGGGCCTACGCTTGTAGTTTCCTCTCTTCTCGCAGCTCTCCATCCTCTACTTCATTAGGGGCCCGGGTGAGGATGAAATGACCGATCTGGGCCAAGACGGGGCCCGAACTGGATGCCGCCAGAGGGGCTGAAGCTTTCTGAGGATGATTGAGCCGTTGTGGAGGGGGACGTGCTTCATTAGGACGATTGAAGCAGATGGCAGGGAGGCCGAGACACACACAGGCAAGTCAGGTGCTTTGAAGTGACCGATCATAAGCAACGCTTAAGTGGAGAGGGCCACTTGTTTCTACCACTTTAAAGGAAGTTGTGTTTTCAGTGCAGTCGGTTTGTTTGCTCTATTGTCAGCAGGAATACGGGAAAACTACAGGCCAGATTTTCAGGAAACTTGATGGAAGGAAGTTACATAAAAAGAAAGATCCCTTTACATTTTGTAGCGGATCCAGGGCGGATACACAAAATATTTTTTTCCATTCCGTTTGCATTGCGAGATCTGCGATGGCTCTTCAATTTTTTTTTCATTTGTCAAAATCAAGAGTAATCTTTAGTTTCCTCAGAGCAATATCACGATTGCAGTTGAACCTTTTTGGAATGATCCTGATGGACGGATTTCATGCAAAGATGAATCACTTTAGATCAAATACGAAGAACAAATCACTGCAAGTCACCACAAACTAATGGAGCTTTGATATAGCTGTCAGAAGACGGGACCACCAGGAATCAAAAGGAGAAGCCCTTTGTTTTGTCCGACACCCTCATTAAACTCAGTGAGTCACTCAGCCACAAGCCGCCCTATTGAAGTTTGTCTTTCTGCTTCTCCCCTGTGCTTTAAAGACCACAAAGAAAAAGACACCCAGTGTATCTAAACTGGCAAGACAACACTCTGATGCCACGCGGGAGATCATTTATTGTTTATGATCAGCAATCCTCTTCTCCCGCAGTACTCCTTGGATGTGGCCTTCACTCGGTTCAATTACAGTAGTGGCCCTCTCCTCGCCGGCAGCGCTCTCTTTCAGCTAAAGAGCCGGGAGAAGGGGGTCAAGCGGGGATAACCTCATTCGGCTGCCAATTTCCACTTTGCGATTGTGCTCCTCATCATTCACACAGTAGTCGGAGTGCGCTACAGTATATTCTAGCAGTGACGTTGACAGGTTGACAGCCCGGCACACTAATTCAGCCTTTCAGCCGTCCTCAGTGGGTTCTAGTGAATGACAGATTGATCTCCTGCTTGATGGATGTCAAATCCGCACTGTACGTTGTTTATGACTCATATTAGACGGAGATGTGCTTTGTGACGGTTGCGAACGGTGCTTGTTATCCATCACCTGCTAATGAGCACTTTATTGAGGTTGGACACATTAAATGAGAAGTACTTCATCTGTGCTCTGATCAATCTGACCAAACGGAGACACAGTACTTCCCTTTCTTAATTGCTTCAGCACTCCTCGTACTTATTTGCATTTCTTCACCCAATGTAGAGGGGGCATGCAGAGAAGTATGTTTATGGCACAAACAGGGTTTGAATATATTGTCGTGCGGGTATTTCAATTGAAAGCCGGCTGCCAAAGAGAAACCTTTCAGTGAAATGCATGTTGGGGTGAACTTTATCACACTGGTTTAAAGTTATATTTTAGATTTGTGCAGATAACATGCAGAGGACATTTTTTTCTTTACGGCTCTCTCCTCAAGAGGTTGTGCTATATGTGATATTTTCTGTGTGTGGAGAGGACGGGTACACAGCAGCTGCTGCTGGACCCACATCTCACAGCCTGCTCAGCCTGTGAATAATCTCGTGTGTTGCAGGTTGGATGCGGAGCTAAAGCCGACTTATTGCTGGCTTTCTGCACGCTTTTTTCTCCTCTGCTTTGAAAAAAACTAAAAACACTTTTACATTATATCCACACATGCGTACACTTATATACACACACGCATGCATATATCTATGATCCATTGCACATACATGTGTCTCACCTGGTAGACATACAGTAATCTAACTGTGAAAATAAAAACAGTTCCTCCTTTCAATCACATCACAGTCATACATATTTTAAATTGTGGTATAAAAGAAAAAAATGATTCCTATTAAAATTCAAACTGTTTGCCATTATTGTCATATAAATGTCTTTCAAGGACACATTTTAATGGAGATGAAAAGTCAGGGGAGTTGAAGCTCCATTCACAGTGGGCGACCAACCGGCGTCCCTCACAAAATATTTCGACAATTATTGGATTGATTGCAATGAAATTGTGTACAGATATCTGTGGAGCCCAAAGTTTGAATACTAAAGACTTAATAGACTTTTTTCATCAACCGCCCACCAGCAGGTCAAAGTTTTCTCTTATTCAGTCAAATATCTCAGCATCTACTAAATGGATTGGCACACAATGTTGCACAGACATTCATGGTCCCCAGAGGATGAATTCTACAAACTATTGGATAGATTTCCACGGTACATACATGTATGTCCCCATCAGAATGATTTGCAATAACTTTAGGGTTCTCCTGATTGTTCATCTAGCGCCATCATCAGGTCAACATTTTGTCAAGTTTGTCAAATAGTTCAATAACCTTTGGGTTATAACCAACATTACTGACATTCCCGTCATCCGCAGCCCTACTTTAAATGTTGCATGCTTAGACGCGAAATTAAGATGGTGAACATGGTAAAAACATGACCTGCTAATCATCAGCATGCTCAAGCAGAGATGATGAGTTTTTAACTTCACACCCACTCATTTTTATTTCATTTTTTTTATTTGTAGTCTTTAGTCCGATTTTGCACTGCTCCCTCTGGAGCCATAAAAGACTTTCATTTTTTTTACATCTACAGTACACACTCAAACCTGTAAGCAGAATCTAAAGTTCCACTTTAATCCACTTTAGTTTATTTTCATTTTCACACACATATCAAAAGGATCAACAATGAAGTCAAATTAAGAGGCAACACAAACGGTGAAGTACTGGCTCCCGGTAAAATACAGAATAGAATTCAAAATCCTTCTCCTGACCTACAAAGCGATTAATGGTCAGGCTCCAGTTTATCTTAAAGATCTCATAGTACTTTATAAACCAACTAGAGCATTGCGCTCCCAGAGATGCAGGGTTACTTGTGGTTCCTAGGGTTTCTAAAAGTACAATGGGAGCCAGAGCCTTCAGCTATCAAGCTCCTCTACTGTGGAACCAGCTCCCAGTGTGTGTTCGGGAGGCAGACACCCTCTCCACATTTAAGAGCAGGCTAAAGACTTTCCTCTTTGATAAAGCTTATAGTTAGGGCTGGCTCAGGTTTGCCCTGGACTAGCCCCTAGTTACGCTGCTATAGGCTTAGACTGTCGGGGGACTCACTCCTCTCCTCTCTTCCCTATCTTTCTCGTTCTCCTCTCCCTCTCTATTTGATATGCATTCATGTCCCTTAAATGCATGTTACTAACTCACCATCCGGGGCATCATCCCCGGAGTTTCTGTGTCCCTTATCTGGCAGGTTGCCACTATTAAAGATTACTTTTGGACCGCGAATCGTGGCTGCACCTGTTGCCCTGGTCCTGCCTGACACCAGGAAGCCTTGACATCCCTCTGGATCCATCTTTTTTTTATATATACCATCGTATCATGTTTTCTGTCGCATAGATTGTCCATGTTGTATTTTTAACTATGCTGTTTGTTCTGTACACACGTCACCTATTGCACGTCTGTCCATCCTGGGAGAGGGATCCCTCCTCAGTTGCTCTCCCTGAGGTTTCTTCCATGTTTCCCCCACTAATTGTGGGGTATCTTTTAGGGAGTTTTTCCTTGTGCGATGTGAGGGTCTAAGGACAGAGGGTGTCGTACCTTGTACAGGCTGTAAAGCCCACTGAGACAAATGTATAATTTGTGATATTGGGCTATATAAATAAACTTGATTTGATTTGATTTCCGTCTGCCAGAAAAACACTCCCGATAACACAACGAGCATCAAGGTGCTCTGCTATGCACATCTGGCGAATGCTGGGACATATTTTATCTGATATGAAAATGACTGCAGCTTGGAGTTACATCTCCTTTCTAACACTTCTCTGAGTAAATCAAACTGACTTACAAATCCATTTAAGCTTTTTTACACTTTGGATCTGATGACTCAGCATTATATTCATGAAGAACTCTCTCAATAAACTTCTGATTCTTCGTATGTATTCTTTACATCTTCACAACCAAACCCCCCAAAATATTTATAATAATAATATGAAATATTCTGCTCATATAAATATATGTATATAAATATATGTAAATCTAATCTTTCCTTCTGCCCTGTTGTCCTTTTTTGCCATTCCACTGCGTGTCAGTCTTTTCAGCGCGGGTTGTTTGAGTTTGCATATGTCACTACACTTATGGCTTGGCTGCGAAGTGTGAAACTCACTTCACTGACCCGATTAGTCTGGTTCATCTTACACTCCCCTCTCTTCCCTAGCTTCGTGTCCGCCATCATCAGTAGCCTACGTGTCGATTCAAGAACTATTCCCACCCTCTCATTTTTCACTGTCGCCCACACTGTCACTGTGTGCATCTATCACTGTCTGCGGCCCTTCGTCTGTCTGCGGCCTTTCGTCTGTCTGCGGCCTTTCGTCTGTCTGCGAGTGCACAGCTATCCTCCTTTTGCAGAATCTAAATCTGTGTGCCATGTTCATTGTGCACTGAAATTCTTTCACTCCTTTTGTTCTCACAAAACAAAAAATAAATTCTTCAGTTGTTTATGCTTCAGTCCTTTCTGTCTCTCACACACACACACACACACACACAAACGCACACACACACACACACACACACACACACACACATCCCACCGCTCTAAATATAAAGAGAATGTATTGTGTGATTGTGTGTGCATGGCGTAACATCAGAGAGAAGAGGCTGGAGCAGTGCTCTGTGGCTGTATCAGCACACAGCAGGCAGGTCTTTGTCAGCCCCACGCTGAATAATGTCTAATAGGAATAACCTGGGAGACACAGAGACAATGAGGAAGAAGGAAAAGGACAGAAAGAGACTGACAGAGGGAGAGAGAGATACAAAGAGAGGAGCATTTGAGTTTACAGTGCAGCAGGAGAAAGTGTTTACATATTTGGCCTCACAGTGAACCAGCACAACATCATTTCATGGCTACATTTTTTGAGATCAGGCCCTTTATCAATGAACCCAAACAGGGTGTTTTTAGTAGAAAAACAAGTGGGGCAGGATGTAAAGGAGAAAAACTGACAGATACAACATGAAAGATTTTACAAAATGGCAATTTATTCTGTGATCACATACGACTGATTTGGCCTGGAAGTATTTGATTTTAAATAACATTAAAAGTAGGCCTTCTAGTCTTCTTCTAAAAAAATGCAATCTTTCAAGCCTCTGCATTTGTCACACCAGCAGGAAAACAATTCACATCTGAAGAGTTTCTTTTCCTGACTCGCGTCATCTCTATCATCATCATCAATTTTAATCATCACGATATTGAAGTCAATTGGTGGTCTTTGTGTAATGAACATCGTATTATTTCCCCAGCAGGGCTTTGATGTGGGAGGTGTCTCTGTGGTTATACAATGACCCATTAAGGCAGGATAAAGATTCAGATTTAAACGGCTTTGGAAAATATTTGGTGCTGATATCAGAGTGACAGGGACGCTCTATAAAATAATGCATCACAACAACACAATCTATGGTTTAAAAGAATATGGCTAGTGATCATCTGTATGCTTAGTAGCAGCGCTAGCGGCATGGACAGTACCTGACAGTCCACCACTTTGCTCCAGACAGAAACATCTGATCAATCATTAGATGGATTTGTATAGTGTACATGGTCCCCAGCCAATGAAACCCACTGACTTTGGTGATCCCTTCGCTTTTCATCTAGCAACTAGAAAATATTATTATTATTTATTTTATTCTTTTTTCTTTTTTTTTTTTAACCAAATACCTGCCAAACGAATGACATTCCCAGTAGCCTCAGCTGTACTTTATGTTTCGTGCTTATAAGCAAATTAGCATACTCACATGGTAAACTAAGAGGGTGAACATCGTAATATACGTGCTAAACATCCGAATGTTAAAATTGTCATTGTGGGATTGTTAACAAGCATAACATAACATAACTTAACATTACATAACATTCCGTAACTTAATTTAACATAACATAGCGTAACGTAACATAACGTAACGTAGCGTAACGTAACGCAACGTAGCGTAACGTAACGTAGCGTAACGTAACGTAGCGTAGCGTGACGTAGCGTAACGCAACGTAACGTAGCGTAACGTAACGCAACGTAACGTAACGTAACGTAGCGCAGCGTAACGTAACGTAACGTAGCGTAACGACAACAAATGCCATAAAGTAGTGTACTCACTTTCTGATTTCCCTGCCCTGTCTGCGGCTCTCAGACCCAAATCCCATTCCCTCCTTCTGAAGATGCAAATTTTATTGGTCACTAATATTGTTCATACTTTTTTAAATGATGCAAAATCATTTCCTATAACAGCTGTAGTTTTAAGCAAATGTTACAAATGAGGGTAAATAGTTATTTTGTTTGGGACTATTTTCAACTGCAGAGTTGGTGTGCAAGTGAGTATTTACGCCAGCAATGCCCATGTTCATTGTAATCTGGGAATGTGTCACCCGGTGCGGCTCGCTAATGTGTTTTTAATCGTTTTTGGACAACAATAGAGATCTATGGCACAGATATATAGACTATATCAGGCTTTGGACACAGAAAATACTTGTTTATCAAATCAAATCGATGAGCGCTGCTGCATTTCAAAAATCAAGTCAGGAATATTATCAGGAATATTATCAGGAATATTTTTTCTTCAACGTTCTTTCTGAAATTAGACTCGGTCTCCAAAACATTTTCCAACAGCTCATACTACTACTAGTAGTACTACTGTGTTATTGTGA
Source organism: Bovichtus diacanthus (assembly GCA_943590825.1). Classification (NCBI taxonomy): domain Eukaryota; kingdom Metazoa; phylum Chordata; class Actinopteri; order Perciformes; family Bovichtidae; genus Bovichtus; species Bovichtus diacanthus. Next base: position 1,095,782 of record CALSBV010012130.1, read on the forward strand.
CCAACTCAAGTTCAATGAAGGATGAACAATAGGGTGTTAAAGAGTGTAGGTGTGTGAAAGTGACCTGTTACATCAGTGGCTGGACCGAGGGGGTGTTTGGAGGCAGAGAGCCTTTCGATTAGAGGCCAGCGTTCAGCTCACACTCTGAAGTGAGCATTGCCGCTTCGCCTGCTGCAGCTCCCCAGTGGGCCGGCTTCCTTGAGTGCACGAATGCTCCTCTCTACTACACACACACACACACACACACACACACACACACACACACGCTGGTGTATGCAACAGAAGGAAAGAGAAAAGCAAGGAGAGGAAACAAAGATGAAAGACGGGCAGTTCCGTCAAGACACATCGTGTTCATTCACTCAGAGGAAGCCATCCAGGACACATCATCAGACACGACATTTCAACAGCGTGCCTCAGCTCAGCTGTTCGGTTGATTTCACGCAGACTCGAAAGTCCTGATGGCACAAATCTGATTTTATTTCCTTCATGTCTGCCTAAACAGGGCGAGCCCACACAGCGTCGGATTGCTCCATGGTTAGACAGCTGTGAAAAGATCAGTGTCACTAAGGCTTGTAAGCCAGGTTTGCTGTCCCTGTGTGAGTACAGATGTAGACAAATGCACAAACATATGATCAAAACAGCCCGACAAACACAAACGTATATGTCTCTCCACACTGGTGCTCAGCCCTCGCCTTGAGGGAAATCTCTCCTCCGAGATAAATACTGGTGCTTAGTGGTCCATTTAATTGAGAGAGGCACTGAGTGACAGGTGAGAAGGATGATGGGGATGCTGCCAGAGTGAAGTGGGTCGTCTAGATGCACTCAATTTACTGACCTGCCACGAGAGAAATGGCAAACAGATAGTTAGACGCTGCTCTTCCAGCTCCTTTTCAATGTAGCGTGAATTTGTATTTGCGCCGTGTGTGCGTGTCATGCAAAGGATGTTGCTTTTGTTCTTCCCTAGTCTTTCATCTGTCAAATGTGAAATTCATGTGGGGGGTTGCAAGGAAATTAGCATTAAAGTGTAACTGCCACTGCAAACTGAAAGTATGTCAACTCTATAAGCCTGATCATTTATGTTGAATCCATGTCTTTACATCCAAGTTTGTCTAACGTGTACATTGATTTGAGCAGGAATTAACTAACGGGAGGAACAATAGAAGCGAGATCACGTCTATGCAAAACATTGGTATATTGTCTGTGTGTGCATGTGCGCTTGTGTGGAGGCCAAACAATGCTACCGATTGGAGAAAAAAAAGGGGGGGGGGATGAAGTGAAAAGGCCGACAGCGTGAAAAGGGCGGTCAGCTGAACACAGCTGCAGCATCATCCTTGCAGCGTTTTACAACAACAGGGCAAAGAGAGCAAGACACACACGCACGCACGCACACCGAGGGCAGTGTTGCTTTGGTTTCTTTGGAAAGCACATCAGATCAGCCGGAAGACAAAGCATGATTTCGAGAGAGAAACTTCAGAACACAGCAGCCAGTGCATTATTTCAGGAGGCAAATGAGCGCCATGTTGTGTCAGTAATTGTGTTCCTCAGGCCAATGGCTCCGCCCACACAAGCTCAGTGACTGCTCACAGTGTGCAGCATGGAGGGCGCATTTCTGTTCTCCTGTTGATATCATTTGTGTTCATCCCTCCTGTGTGAGCCCGCCAGTCTTCTTCGCCAGTCCTCAGCTTCTGATGCGTGCGTGTGTAAATGTGTGTGCATGTGTGTATTGTATTTTACTCACCAAGTTAATTGGTGAAACACAGGGACATCGCTATGACAAAGTCATACGAAGCTCAAAGGGTCAAAAGGTTGTAAACAAAGCAACAGTTTAGCTCGATTACCGAAACCCACTTGAATGGAAACTTTGCCGATGTTCAACCTGCTTTGTATCGTGAACAGCGTTTAACTTCCCTCCATGTTGCCAGCGCCCGGTGCTCCCCGCTCATTCGCCCGCAAAAGTCCATCGGGTGACGTGTTTCTAGGGTTGTTGTTCGAACTAAAGATTGTACTTCCGCACTTTTTTGTGTGCCCTTCATCCGGCTGACTTTTGCTGGAAAATAGTAATGATAGTAATTAAAAGAGCGCCAGTCGAAACTCAAACGTTTTTTTTATTTTCCGTAATCGTCTGCCTCCCAATGTTTCTTGCCCCATAAGACGTATTTTTGGTGATATCACCGTTTAACAACTATGAACATATAATTGGTATGAGACTGGCATTTCCATTTCACATAACACACATGTTTATGTATTTTGTCAGTCAGTAGATGTGACATCAGTGCCAAGGAGGACACGGTGACATCTTTCCTGTCACAAAGCGCTAAGAAGCTTGTCAAATGTGCACTTTCATCATGTCTTCCTCTTGTACGTGTACACACAGACACTCCCATGGGCACACACACAGACACACATACAGTATAAAACCATCACCACTCGTCCTGCTTTATGAATATTCATCAAACAGCGGAAGGTGGTGTCAGCCTTTTCTTGTTTGCAGCAGCCGCAGTAGTTTTCTTGAGTGCTTTCTTGGAGCGCTGGAAGTCGGAGTGGCAGAAACCAGATGCAGAAGCAGCTTAGGGGATTTCTCTCAATCAATCCCTGCTGTTTCATCTCAGATGATCTGTGCATACTTTGAGCTTTTAGAAGTGCTCGACGCAGCTTTGATGAACACTAGGGGGGAATTGGCAAATGCCGATTTTTGTTTGGACGTTTGATCAGCATCGGCGCTGGGTGTAAGCCGAACATCGTTTGGTCGACTGAGCGCCGCAGAAAGTGAGAGGTTTTACTTATTGGGTTATGAATCAGAGAGTTCAGAGTGCAGAGAGCTCGCACGCCCAGAGTGTTACCTAAGCTGCCTTCTTTTCTGCTCTTCTAATGATCATTTAAGAGGACTTCTATCACTTTCATTTGAGCACACTACAAAGTTCTACTCCTAAAAGGGGTAGAAAAATAAATTAAAACTTCAAAAATGAAGGGTGACTAAAAGCATCTCTGTGTATAGACAGTACTTCCACTCATGCGGGCTTATGGTGCCGTTAAAATCAAAAAATAAAAAAGTTCAGAGCACACCCGATCCACAGACAACACATAAAGAGGAATGGTTTACCATTTTTCTTTCTAATGCACAGCAGGCAGCTCATTTCCTCCACTTCACAAAGTAAACATTAACTCTTCACCATTAAAGTAAAGATTACAGTCTTGATGAATCGGTGCTGCAGAGTCAGAGAGCTTCATCCCAATGAGGCCTGCAACAGCCTCGCATAAAGACTGCTATGCAATTGTGCTCTGTGATGCAAAACGTCGCCAATTAAATTGACTTCACGTTCCCTCTCCACTGTAACTATTCCACCAAATCAAATCTCTCAGCTCGGGCTAACTTGAGAGCTAACTGTGACACTCATTTCAACACAAACAGCCTCCACTATACTTTTATCGTCCACTCGTAGGGTTAGTTAAAAGCAGAAGTGCTGACTGTGGTGCTGAATCCAATGGCTGTCTCATTCATGGGTTGATTCATGGCGGTCATTATTTGGGTAGACGGCCTGATTGCCTACACGAACAGGCTGAACAGCCCTGACCCGCAGACCTGCCCTAAATCTCACTGTCTCATATAGGCAAACGCTTAAAGACTGCAAGATGGTATCAGAGAGCCATTTAAAAAAAGATTAAAGATAAAACAAAAAGTGAAAATAGGCTGGGAATGAAGATATAAAGCAGTGCCAAAGGGGCGAAGAAAGAGGGAACGAAGGAGGGAAGACAATAGTGAGAGAAAACTAAACCCAAACAAAAGTCAGAGAGATAAGATGTTCTTGTGGTCAAGCGGAGAGACTGAATGCCATTAATGAGCCTGTAATTCCTCAGACTCAGTCAAGCACAGAGGTTGTAGAGGTTGGCAAGACAGCAGAAAGGGGGAGGGTGGAGGGAGAAAGCAGATCACAGTAATTGCATCCCTGACCCGACTTCTTTTATCTGTTCCAGGGAGAGCTGGATATGGTCTCTTTGCTTAAGAGAGAAGTCAGGTCTGTCTTCAGTGATTTACAATGGCCTTCCCCCCTTTCGTTCAACTGTTCACACAGCAGCTGGTGGAGGAAAGCTAGCACAACCGCAGTTACAGATATGTAGTCTACTGCTTGTAAAGAAACTGCAATGGCAGGTGCATGCACACTTTCAGCACAATGTGAGAGCCGTATCCACGCATTGGCAGGACAATATTCTTTGTCAAAAATATATTGGCAATGCCAATTTGGCATGGGTAGGTATTTTGGCAGCTATGCAACGTTCCAGTATTTTATTTGTTATTTAGTCATACTTCACACTTCCAACAATTAAAATGTTATGACATTTATTGATTTAAAATGTACTTACTTACTGAATTTGCTTGTCATTCCTCAAATAAAATGTATTGTTCGACTGTTAAATACCTAGACACATTTACCACAATGTATTTATTCTTATTGATTATTGATTTTCACATAAGATTAATAGATTGTTATTTGCAATAACTGATGTTGGTGTCAACAATAGGCATAGGTCGAGCTGAGGACTGAAGCTAAAGCTAACAGGTGTGAAAAGTCAGCACTCTCACCAGTTGATCCATGTAGAAGACGTGGAAACAAAGACGCACTGTTCTCGGGTTGCATGTGTCACAATGTGCTCAGGGAATGTGACGAGGAGGAGGTCACGCAAGGGGAGACTGAAAACAATTCATTAAACAAAGGTTAACACGAATAACAATGAAGTGGGTAAATCAGCAGTGTCAGCAATGTATGCAGTGCAGGGATGCATTTCCTGTGTGCTGTGGAAGTGTTGAAGGTGCAAAACCACAATTATAAAAACGGACAGTTCTGGTTCGTGATTATGATTGGCTAATAACTCGTAAAATACTCTGTAAACATACAGCTGTGGCCGCATTACTCTAGTATCACTGCTCCATTTAATCACCCAAAATAAAAATAAAACACAAATGCAGGCGAAAGAAACAAAGATAGCCTACAGCTACAGGGATTTATATTGAAGCAGCAGGGAACCCTTTTTTCTCTAGTTTTAGAGAGCAAAGTATGTTCACTTTTCTATAGTTTTAGTGTTCATAATAGTTGCTGATGGTAGATACATATGTGGTTATTATAACTGCGTCAAAATAACTTTTTTCTTTAGGCAACGTTATAGTAGAGCCTGCACCTGTCCAGAGACACACACTCCTGTACCAGCGACTAAGAGTGATAACGTAATTGAATATTACTTCAACAATTGCACAATTATGAGGATATCCAGACAGTGTCTGTGTGTTGCTTGGCAACCATTCTGCTATGTCGCTGAAGAATTACATTGTTTGGCGGAAGAATGATTGTAAAAATATGAATAAATTCTTACATTTTTTGTTACCGTGTGTTTAGTTTAGGAAACCTTGTATATGTAGTAACCGTTTTATAAAAAGCAATAAGCCACGAGAGGCCGTAAATTACAGCGATTTTACAACAGGTAAGGGGCTCTCAGGGTTGTAAAATCGCTGTAACTTACGGCATCTCGTGGCTGATGCTTCAGCAAGTAAAGCAGAGTGGATGAAGGAAGGATACAGAAAGGGAGAGATGGAGTTAGCACATGGACCAGCTTTTACAGTAAAAATGGCCAATGGCGATCACACCAACATACTCTAACTCGAACCACCACCATCCATCTTATCACTTCCAATCGGCAACCTAGCAACCTTGGATCCAGAGGAGCAATTTAAGGATGAGAAACTACTAGCTATGAGAGAAAACAGTGAATTGGCAAGTAAACAGTCACATGACAGAACAAGTGCTGAGTTACATAGCATTTTCCTATAAAACAGCCTTGGCACACACTATAAAAACAGCACCCAGTTCAAAATGCAGATGTTTTTTGCAGGAACACAGAAAAGTGAAGAATGTACAACAGTGAAAAATAAGGTCAGCAAGAAATGAGGTTCAACCCCTGGCCCAAAGTACAAATCAAAATGTTGATCTCAAAATGAGCGCCAAAGTGCAGTACAATTACGACACATGGCTTACAGATACACAACAAACTCACAGCGCTCCGTCTTCACAAACTTCCAACTACCAAATTGACAGAGCTGGAATTACCAAATAAGAGCTAACCGAAGTAACCTACCCAAAGGTTCCTCCAAAACAAAGGCTCACGAGCCAACCAAATCCTCCCAAGACACAGATACAAAGAGGAAAACTAGCCACATCAACAAAGTTCATACAAACAAAATCTAACAAAGCATGAGTTGTAACGCTTGCTACCAAAGCTGCTTGGTCATGCTGCCAAGTTGCAGACGCAACATTTAAGATACCTTCACAAAGCAGGTTGGTCAAATATGACTGATCAAGATGAGACCCCCTTTGTCACACACTGGCTAAGGGAATGTGACAAGGAGGGAGACCATGCCAGGTTATACGCCTTAACATTTGGAGAAATCCAGAGCTTGACAGACCAGCCGTGCCTAGTTACTGTTGCTAAGCTCTGATTGGACAGTCACAGTTGAGGGGAGGGGGTTAAACGAATGGTCAACTGAACGATCGCACACACACATTCACACACCGTACTAGACACAGGACTTGTATTCACAGGCCATAAATACAGCCAAAAAACTTGCCATCGAAACAATCTGACAAAAAGTAAAAAATAAGACAAAATCTGACAAACCGCACTGCAATCTCACACTGCCAGCCTCTGCTTGTGTATTATCCACAGGCATGAGCTGCCCCACGTTTCAACACAACATGTAGACAGATATAAATAGTCAGAATCACTAAAGCAACAAACAAGAGTAATTTGCCTCAGGAGACAGCACATTGACAGAGAAAGGCGCTTACTTTTTGCCTCTCAGAAGTGGCTGTGCTTTCTACTACCGTTAAAATTCACATTGTTTAATTTTCGGTCAGTTTAAAAACTTCATCTTCCGCCTGTAAGGAGCTTTGAGTCAGTGAGTTGCTGCCAGTTCCGATTTTCTCCATTTTCAGACAGGAGCATGCCTTTCCACAAAGCTATAAATGAACTCTGAATCTGCAGCGCTGTTCTGGGATTATAAGAAGGAACTCAATCATCCAAGAGCTACAGTTGCTTCATGTGTGAGAAGTAGCAACGCATTCGCTCCTGGAAACGTGTCAACAGCGTGTGCCAATCAAAATCTTCAAACTAAGACTAAAATGGGGGAAAGAACGTTTTTTTGTTTTTTTTTTTACTTCTCATCCTCTCAAAGGTTTAATCACACCTTCCCCTGCCGTCTCCGCTCAGTATGTGTTGTGTCTCCTCTCCCTGGGCCTGAGTCCCAATCCTATCAAGCAGAAACAGGAACAAAGACCGCTGTCCCTCGCTTCCCACTCCCTCCATCTCCCCTTCCACCCCACACCAATCTCTAAAAAATCCCCTCTTGGTCCTGGTCCTCACCTCTGAGCGACCTGCCAGAGCTCATAATCCAAACTCATTTTGAAATGCAGAAAAGTCCCGGTAAGCTCCAATGTCGCGTCAGGAAATATTGGTGTGTGTAAAATATTCATACCAGGGTGTTCCAGTTGCTGATTCATTCTGTGTTTAAGAAAGAAAAACGCTATATCAGGCTGTGGATTTTAGCAACTGTTTTGGAGTCTTGACATTTTTATAATCCTCCGTGGCCGTAGTGCTTGGTTTGGAGTTCTTACTTTGTGACTATAAGTGATAATGGCTGAGTTTCATGCCTCAGCAATTTCAAATTAAATGCATAACAAAATGTCTGAATTGTCTCAAACAACCACGGACTAATGCCCCCGGGATGAAATATACTGTACACAGGATTTTACATTTCATATCAACTAAAAATGTATATACGGACCATAATAAAGGTTCAGGAATGATTTGCTGACCTTTGAACAACCAGCTCTTCCTTTCGTCATGGTGGCAGCAGACTAAGCGAGATATCCAACTATCTTTTTTTCCCAGCCACATCCTCCTCTTCTTCTTGGAGGATCCTGGTAGCATTCTCAGGCTGGATGGGAACACTACAAGATATACAATTTTAGATCCAACCCATTTTTCCCACCGCTTTTTATCATCAACATATTCTGCAATTTTACATTGCTTATTAAAAATTAACTAATTTAAAATAAAACAAATGCTTCTATTGCTGCGGTGCAGACAGTACTGTCGCTAGCATGTAGTTGGTCCTCTGTGTTTTTACTGGGACTGGGGGATTTAGAATTAATTTGATTCCTATCAGGCCAATAGATACATAAATGATTGTGTACTTCTCCACCTGTTTATTCCTGGTGGTGAGGTAAAGGCAGCATTACAATTCACGGAACACATAATTCTTCACCCTTGATAAATTCAACAATTCATTCATTATTTACATGTTCAAAATCCAAATAGAGTCTGTCTTTTTGGTGTCAGATTTAAAAAAAATCTGAGGGGCTTAAGTGTATTTTCTGTTTCGGCTAAGTGGAGTTTTACACATCACTAAATTAAATAAATTTAAGGTGCAACCTACCATACAATCTTAAGAGAATGGCTGTTGCTAAATACAACATTTAGAATGAATACTGCTGACTCTTAAAACACATATTTCTCCATGTATGCAGACATAAATAAAACAAAGTAATATGTACATTTACAAAGTTATTTCTTTCGCACATATATTGTTTAAAGCTATGCTAGCGTGTGATGCTACAGTGACTTCCTGTTTGCATAGTTCATTGCTCTTGATTGGACAGTATTATAGATGTTTCTTTGCAACCGATTTACACATTACTTCAGTCTTTACTCGCTGAGACATTTCTTTAGTTTTAATGATGCAACTTCATTATTATTACTAGTTTCAAATCTAGCTAGTAGTCAGAGGTGGGACGAAATCATTGTTTTGCACAAGTATGTCCCAAGACTGACAAATCCGAAGTATAGTCCTAAATCCTAAACTTTGACTCGAGTCCACACCTCTGTTAGCAGTACTTAAGAATTTAGGACGGAGTTCAAACTTAACAGTAATGTATTTATGGATAGCTGGCGTGCTCAAGCTAGTCAGTCTAGCCCCCAAAGCATATTCCTCTTTTATCTGCACTGGACACGAGATTGTACATCATTTTAATCCACAAAGAGTTTTCATTGAGGAGTGAAAAAGCTTTCCTTGCTAATGAGCAGGCTAAATGCTTCGCTAACAGATGGTTGGACACATCTAATTACCATGAATGCTTCACCAAATCCATTCTCACCCTTTGCTCTTGCCTTCAGTGTCTCGCAACATATCAGTAACCTGTCAGGTGTGACCCAGGACTCTGTCATTATGTAAGCAAAGGCAGCGGAGAGCCGCACAGTCACAGCTTGCTAAAGTCAGTGTTAGATGAAGGGACACTTCAAAGTGCTGCATGAGCTGAGCGTAACCTCTTTAACTTTGGACTTATGTTCCACTTCATGGCCCCTTGATAAATGATTGCAGGGAGGAGAAACATCATTTTCCCTGAACAAACACAACACTACCACATACACACATACATACACACATACACACACATGCACTGAGATAAACAATGTCTCTCTCCACTGAGTTGAAGCTCACAGGAACATAGATGAACTAGAATGTCCATAAAGACATCAAATTTATTGCAGATTTTCTGCTTGATCTGCGTTTAATGTAGAAGACTGTAAAGTATCAGTGAGGCCAATTTCCAGAAGCAAATTACTCGCTTGGGCTGAGTCCTTTATGTGTTTGCTGAGTGCTGAATTTAAAGAGCACTAACATTCTGTTGGCCCTGGACTTTGAGAGATTTTTGAGAGAAGCCTGGACTTGACATGAATGAAGTAAATAATAATAATCTTCAGCACTCTTCAGCAGTCTATGATTTTCAGTCAGGAAATCATGTCGCTGTGCTTCATACGCATTTCTGAATTTGTTGTTTCCAACAGGGCATTGGCCGAATAACCCCCGTCACCAAAGGGTCTTACATTTTAAACAAGGAAATGTCAAGGAACACATTCATGAATTCAAATTCATGAATAGACAGCTGGAAATGATTTACTATTTAGGAAAAAATGGAAATCTATATCCACACAACATTCACGCAGAAAACCCTTCAACACTCATGACTTTTATGTCTTTAAGCTGGGGGAGGTCGTTTATTTTTGGAATTATTTGGCAAGAATATAGAGATGGAAAGAAATGTTGCCTTCTGTTCACCACACTAAGCCGTAGTGATCGTAATTTAGCCGTGAGGCTAACGCTAGCTCACAATGTTAGCAACGACCGTGAGCGGAACTAAAAAGCAACATTTTCTCTACATCTCTGAAACGCTTTGCCGAGTTTTTGCAAATATTGTAATAGCAACTTTTCCTGCAGGATATTCTGCGGTTGTCTCAGGCTTTCACTGAAGGGACTTGCACACGTGCCTTCATTTGCAGAACAGGGTATAGGAACGTTCTCTCTCTCTGAAATGAACTGTGAAAGTCTCCTGTCAAGCCTGAAAACTGAGCCAAGTTGAGGTGCAAAAGTCTAGTTTGGAGATTGTATGGACCCGGCTGTAGATGTGATATACTGCCCCCTATTTGTTTGGAGCATGGGCCAGGTATTACACATTGCACCTTTACATTGTTTTATTTTTGCTTTGTTGCATGCTTGCAGTGGTTACGATGAAACAGGCACAGCGGCAGCACGTTTGATCAGGTCTACGTGTGACGCAAACATCATTGATGATGATCACATTTGTTAGTCCAGTGGTTCTCCAGTGTGGAAAACAGACAACAGGAAACATCAGCTGTGTCATTATGAGCTATATACAATAAAACATTGACTCTGTCTGAGTCCTCCAGTGGTTTACTAAACAGGATGCCAGCTTTCTGACCTTATAACCTTCTTAATTAGGAGGCTGCCTACAGAAACAACGCTTTATGTAAGGACAGAGGTTTTGTTTATGTACAAACAAGTGACTCAAATAATGTTCTTCATCCATCATACAAACGCTCCTCCTGCCCCATTTATTTAGTTTTTAGAACGTACCCCTACAGTTCATCTTGATACAGTGTTCCTTGAATAACCAGTTGTCAGATTGCCTCCGTCTACTTCCATCAATCAAATGAAATCCCCCGTGAGGAAGACAAAGTCAGTCAAGCGGGAATAATAAAACAATTACCATTTTTCTGTCACTCAGTATTTGTTTCATCCAACCATCCACTGATCCATCCATCAGCTGTCCACTCACTCAGCTGCTTTCAGAACAAACAAGGTGTTCAGTACTCACCTCACCTCTCCTGCCCTCCCCCCCATACCCCCCCTCCCCGAGCCAAATCCATACTCTAGACACACTCTCACTGAACATCGAACACAGCAGCACTCTGTCATGTTCCTCAACGCTGTGTATTGACACCAGAGTTGCATCTGTTGACCGACAGTGTCGCTAAAATAAACTGAAATGAGAACAAGAATCACACGCATTACAATCCTGGGTGACGTCTCGCTTGTCACTCGGCCGTTGCCAGTAAGTCCCTCTACATTTTGTCACTGGATATTTGCTCCTACAGAGATCAGAAATCTGTCGTTAAATGCCATATTTTGACGTTTTTCTCATATGAACTCCAGACAATATCCGGAGGATCAGGTCCGCACATTTGTCTCACATGTTTGTTTGTTTCACACGTGTAGCACACAACAGGAGATTGTCCATGTCAGAAGTGTCTTCATTTACATGACACGAGTTACACGGCGGTCACATAGCCGGCTCGTAATTTGGTCATAAACCACAGTGTCTCTTGCCGTTCCTTACATTTGTCTGACGATTTCGGCCTTGCAAACAGAATGTCGTCGCCTTGGACGAGATTTCCAATGTTTGTTTTTTTCCGCTTTCATACCAGCTGCGATACAAATGTTTTCAACATGCCCACACGCTCGACGTGAATCATGGTTCTATTCACACATGGGCTGAATTGGACATCACAATATATTGTGTCCTACAACAAGTCAGGTCAATTTTCTAGCCCAAAGATCTCAGATATGACTCCCTTTCTGTTTCTTTAAAACATACACAGAAACCAAAAGGAGTAATCACAGATGCATGATTTGGGTTCCTCATCTTTCCCCAGTCTGAATATCAGTCGGATCTTCACCGCACTTTAATACTCTTGGCTGATGCCCTAAGGATCATAAAGACGCTGGAGATCGGCTAACAGACTTCTGCTTTCTTTGTGAAGCTGCGGACGGAAAGCTGCGGCTGTTACTTCTTCCAGCCGATGAGTAATGGTACTTTTTTGTCACCAAATCACCTTTCTATTGTCTAGTAAAAGAATCACTTTGAGGAGAGACAGAGAGGAGAGACTGTGAGGAGAGACTGAGAGGAGAGACTAAGGACACACTGCGAGGACACACTGTGAGGAGACACTGTGACTAGAGACTCTGGTGTACATGTCTCAGTGTAGGGCAGCCTGGTTCCTTTGACCAGACAAACCTGGGGTCCAACACGGCACAGGCTTGAAAAATTACAGCAAGTCTTTGTTGTTTCACTCCATCTCCAGTTTTTCAGTTGAGTTCAGTACAAACGGCAGCATGGCATGAAGCCAAGAGTTCCGAGCATAAAAGAGGAGGAGAGGAAGAGAGTGGACAAAGGACGTCTACACCAGTTATATGTGTGGCTAAAGGAGCAGCGACCAATGAGTCTTGGATCAAACACTAATGTTGCACCTCTTTTAACAGATGCTCCTTTACTCAAATTTGAACATATCTTGTATGTCGCACCAAAGTGGTTTTCCTAAAAGCATCATTATTTATGCTACTAATTTACAACAAACATCCAGAAACAGGGTTATCCAGCTCTGCACTGATCTTCATCATGCCAATCCCAAACAGCTGGAGGTTAAGTGTGTTTGTGTCTTTATATCGTGCTTGTTGCATTAGATGAATACCTCTTCAATTAAATCTACTGGAAGGTTTTTTTCTCTTTAAATAGTTATAGAGAATGTACAATATGGTAAGCAATTTTAGTTATTATCAACATTTCCAGCAGTTATATGGTAGTCTGGCTGTTATGCTGCAAGCCTCATTGAAGGGAAACATTTTGCTACACTACTGTAGATCGCACAAAACTTGTTAAAAAGACAAAAACAATACTACCATGAAAGTGTTCCAAGTGCTGTACTGTACTTTAGGGAAAAGATGAAGCTCTTGTACTGTACTTGAGTTCCATTTTCCTGCCACTTTTTAGCTCCACATTTCAGGCGTAAAGATTGTACTTGTTGTAATTGTACGAGAATTTTACTCACAATACATATGATCAGATTCAATTACCTGGGAGTATGTGAAACTTTTAAAAGCGGCTACATTTGACCAACTACATCAATAACACATACATATATAAGCAATAGTAACCTGATACCTAATATATCGGAGCACTTTTATGCATTAAACGCACAATATGTAGTTTTCTGCCACTAGGGGTCTCTTATTTAAAACAATTACAGAAGACGATGTGAAGTAGCGTGGGATCATGGGAGTTCTTCATTGCAGTCAGCTTCTGCAGAATTATCAACAGAGGTCTCCTCCTCTCTAAAATAAACCGACAGTAATTAAACCGGTAATAAGACTGACTAAAACAGTTTCACGTGAAAACTCCAGTGTTTCCCGACGCTGTTCGGCGGGCCGAGGGGGCTGTGAGCTGAGTTACTGCTAGCATTTGCTCAGCTTGTGTCTCTGATAACTAAAGATCCAGACGTCTGACGACTATAATCCTTCCTCCAGTTCAAATATATGGTTAAAAACGACCAAGATCTAGAAAGTGTATTGTAATAATGTTGCTCAAAACTGGATAAAAAAGTCGATTTGTGACAGCATCTGGCAGAAACCACAAAGCTGATACATGTCCAAAGGGGATTGTAAAAGAGTTACAGATTTCTCCAGGTTTGAAAATTGTTGGAAACATTTGGTATAATGTAAATACTCAGCTTAACAAACTATATAACATAGGTCTAGTCGTTTTCCTTTTGTTTATTTTGGAAATGTTACATATTATGCCTTTAAGTCCACATTTACTTTTGGTAGTAGTCTATATTTTTGCTCATACACACTTTTTTCAATTCAGGACTTTTAACTGTAAATGAGTATTTTTACATGATTACTACTTTAACTCCAGTAACGGATGTAAATACTTCCTGCTGCTCGTGGATACATTAGGTGGTACAGTACAAACACTCTCCTTCTGACTCACACACGCACACGCACGCGCGCGCGCGGATGGAGGGGCAGAGCAGCAGTAGCCTACAGGAGAGTGGAGCATGCACACAAAAACAGCACAATAACCCCTCCACCACCACAGAGGCAGCAGGCTGTGAATCGAGGTGCACAGCGGGGTGAAGAAAACACTTCTTGGGGACACAGCTAGGGGACAGTGCGGATCTCTCCAGACTCGGGACTGACACTCCCCCACACGGGCACAGTTATCCTGGGACAGCTGGAAGTGCACAGCGCGCTGCAGGGAAACCACCAGGTACTGTATGCAGACTTTATCCACTTCTCTACTCGCTTCATCATGCGCTCTTCTGAAACAATGTGAGCAGGATGAGGGGGTCAACTCAGTGGTGAAGTCAAGAGGCACGTGTTTGTTTCTGAAGTGGAAGAAGCGCCACGGAGACTGTGTGTTTGCGTGGGCCAGTTTATGCATATTTAATCGCTGAGTGGGCAGTAATAATTCAGAGTAGTGGCTTACCAAGTGGGGAAGAAAAGCAGGAGGATGAGAGAGAAAGTAGCCGATCAAAGAAGAGGTTTTTTGGGGGTTTTTTTGGTGACAAGTTTGCGTTTTGATCCACTGGACCCGCTGGTGGAGACGGAAGAATTCTGCATCCTCAATGATTACAGATGCTATTGTTTTCGTGGTCGACCTCTGCGTTTGCGTCCGTGAAATATGATGAAAAAAAGCAGTGCTGTTAAACAATAGAAAACAATGGGATCAGGGTTACAAGTATAGAACATCCGTAAAGTTTTATTTTACATGACTTTTTATTTAAATTGTATTAAATGTTACTTTATGAATTATTAACCAGGTAGTCCTGACTGTCCTGCAGCGTCCCTGTCTCACTTTTACGCCTGCAGGAGTCCGTGTAGGCAGACAGGCAGGGACAGTCCAGACATACAAAACCAGCACGTTTCACTGTCTGCAGCCGAGCGGCGCTGCGCTGAGCACCACCACCACCAGCACCACCACCAACACCACCATCACCAACAGCGGCAGCAGACCGGCAAGGTTTTTTTGTTTTTGTTTTTTTTGTTTTTTTTTGGAGCACAGTTGGAGCTCCGGCGACGCATGTGAACGGCGGCAGGCTCGAGAGCAGTCGATGATCATGGCTGGCTGGTTCCCGGTGGCTCGGGAGGCAGTCGAGGCTGTTGAATGAGCGCAGGTGTTGCTGTCCGAGGTGCTGAAAAAAAGCCGCCGACAGACCGACCGACCGGCTAACCGGTAGCTGTCCCCTTTTTTTCTCCCCCCCCACCCCCCCCAGTCGAGACGATACGCATGAACTGACGTGAATGCCGAGCAGCAACAACAACGGCACACCAGTTCGGCGGTTAACACAGCAGCACCCCCGGCCAGAGTAAATGGGAGCGTTAGAAAGATGGAGAGATTTGTGTTCCTGCTCGTCCTCAGCTGTCTCTGCCTCTCCCGAGTCACCGCGGGTAAGTTTATGTTTATGTGCAATTATGAGAGGCATGTTTCCATGCAATTTTTTTTATTTTTTTATTTTTTGGGGAGCAGCAGCAGCTCACACAGTGCTGTTTTATTTTTTATTTTTTTTAAAAGCAACCGTGTAGGGATTGCAGAGGCATGTGTGTGAGAAATGCTGCTGTCCGTACATGGAGCTGTATTAGATTGTAGCCGGTATTGTTGGGAGACGTTGCGTAGTCTGTTGTGTTTGTATAAAGACTGGCTGTGTTTGCAGGCTACTAGAGACATTTCCGTGTTGTCATCTAAGGAAACAAACGTGAACAATTCACATCTGAGGGATCTACGTGGAATGACAATCAGACAGTTGTCATGTGCATTGATTCAGATTAGAGGGGCTGAATCGACCTGTAACAAACTATGTGGTTGTCTGTCTCAAACACAGTTATCTGTGTGTGTGTGTGTGTGTGTGTGTGCGTGTGTGTGTGTGTGTGTGTGTGATGTAAACCAAGCTGACCTTTTGAATCTCATTTCAGGCAGGTACTAGAAACTGCTGCACACACCAGGGCTGTTTTCGACTAAAGATATGTTCGGTGGACTAAAACTCATGCGATTTTGTTGACCAATGGAGTAGTTGATTTAAGATCGACAGATCTGTGAAACTGACTTTCTCCACTTCTTCACAAAGCTTGTGTTTACCAGAGATGAGCTCATATGTTTTTTTGGGGGGGAAATAAGTCATTCAGCATGAAAACATTAACATTAAAATATGAATAATCGACTAAAGAAATCCTAGTCGCCCAATACCCAAAGACGATTGATTAGCCAACTAATCGACTAAGAGGGGCAGCCCTAGCATACACACATATTTCCAAGCTCAATATTGACCTGTGTGTTATCACTGTCTGTCACTGTTGTCTGACAAATAAGAATTTGTATCATATCATTTGTTGACTACTGATCAATTCTAGGCACTTTTCTCCAGAGTACAGAATGTGAGTGTAATGAACTGCCGCCGGCCATTGGAAACACATGATTTGATCAGTGAGGAGCGACAGTGGCCCTCTCACATAGTTCCATGGAAACGCCACTGATGCGTGCTGCTGTGTGCGTGTGCGTGTGTGTGAGAGTATCCAACATCTACTGTACCAGTGCATCTATAAAACATGCTCTTTGCAGCACAAACTACACACACACTCTGACCACTCACTGCGATGGAGTGCCACACGTCACGCCAGCCATCGAAATGCACCTCTGGTTCGCTTCGGCATCCTCCCGCTCCTCAACCTTCCCACTGACAATGGATCACTAACAGTGCTGCTCTTCTCTCTCGCGCACACATACACACACTTTAGCCCTTCAGCATTTCTACTGGCAGGCTGTGGGATGTCTGTAATGGACGCTGGCACTGGCATGTTGATATATTTTGATTGTATGTGCTATTAAGCAGCACTTAAGAGAATACTAGAGATTGTTTCTAAAAATGCAAAGTAGTCTTCATGTGTTTTTCATCGCTAACACTTTATTTTAACTGCCTATATTGAACACTTCATAGCGGTTCGTAGCACACTCTAATGTAATTGTGAGCTTAGATCGCTTTGTCATGTCCATTTGTAATTGTCTATTATTCCATTTGTGACTCCCCTTGTGAAATATCCACAACTGATTAATACACGTAAATGAATGCTTTACAACACAGTAACATAGCTATAATCAGACACAGTGATATAAGATTGCACATATGATCAAATCCTTACACTGCATAATAAATAAATAACATAAGCATGTATAAATCATTCAAGGGAATGGTATCATTATATAATTCCAACTATGTTATATCATGTTATCAAGCATTTATTTTCTGTTTTGCTATCGGAGACAACTACATTAACAAACACTTCAAATGTCCTTAGGTCATCTTACAACCACATTATCATACATTAATGAAGTGTTTACATGCTGCTTATAAACAGCGATCTTATAATAAAGTAGTATCACAGTAAACCATTGATTTGCCCAAGAACGATAGTTGCATGTAGAGTAAACACACAACCAATGGTACATGATTTGCCAACAACAGTCCACAACAACTCTGAGGCCAAGTGTCGAAAAAACCTGAATACAAAGAAACAGGATACATCAGGTCATCATGTATAACTGGGTCCAGGCTGTTCTCATACACGGTTCGCAGCAATCCCTACGTAGTTAGGTATTTATTCGTACGTAATCTCTATACTCGTGAGCCAGGACAGGTGATGTAGTATAAGGACTGACAAAGACAGTGTAGGGTTGGGGTTGAAAACAGGACTTTTACCCTGGAGATCAGTGTTCGTTTCCTGCGTTTACTTATTTGTCAGCTCAATTTAGGTGCTGCAACTTTGAGCAAACCTGGACGAGAAGTATAAATAAAAAAGGGCTTTATTTGAAATCCTGTTCAGCTGACAGTCCAGTGAAAATTCTAGACTACTCTAGGTTGACTATATACGTGTTAACCTTGTGTCTTTGTTCATTTGAGTCTGATGAAGACACACTAGTGTTGAAACGTTGTTCTGCCTGCAATATTAAAGGCTGTTAATCAAACAAACGAGTGCGTTCCGGTACTTATTTTGCGATCAAAGTCCTTTAAGTGCTCAGAAGGGCCTTTGTTTCCTTCCATCTCTCGTCTGCAGCTAATAAAGGCATAGCATGAAGCCAAAAAAAAGTGCTAAGAAGAAAAAGATATATATCTTATAACCATCGGTCATTCCATGATGAAGAGCCTGTGAAATGATCAAAAGCTCCAGAACAGTTACTAAATGAACCTTGAGGTGCTTCTTTCAAGGTCAGGGATAAACCAATTAAACCCAATGAGTCCGAATGTTTATGTGACTGCTTGAGAAACGTGCAGACTGAAGTGTAACTGAGTTACTTTTGGATTCACGGTCAAGTCGATGGAACTTTT
The DNA here is from genome assembly GCA_943590825.1 of Bovichtus diacanthus. Lineage (NCBI taxonomy): Eukaryota > Metazoa > Chordata > Actinopteri > Perciformes > Bovichtidae > Bovichtus > Bovichtus diacanthus. Next base: position 1,114,340 of record CALSBV010012130.1, read on the forward strand.
TGTCTCGTAGTTTATTTTAGGACTCAGTCAGACACCTGCAGCGGGAGAAGCAGGCCTAATCGATGTGGAGGCGGAGAGGTGGACTGGCAGGAGGGAGTGGGTGCGTGCCACGGCACCATATATATGCACACTACGATGACGTCTTTACTGCGCCTGTGTTCGTGGTGACTCATAAACATTCAGTTGATCCCGGGTGAGGAAAGGTAATGTCTCAATATAAAATGTAAATCGACTGTATAACACATTCATCTAAATGAGGCCATAAATTGTCGCGGGCAATTTTGCCCCAGTCCCCCACAGTTAAGTCAAAAATCAATCAATCAATTGAATCAATTAATCCATCGACAAATTGTACAGTGATGCAAGTGGTGGAAAGGCTCCAGGCTGAGAGACATTTATGAGAGAAGAAATCTTTCAAGAGCTCAGAGGTCATCTTTTATGCAGTAAACTAAAATAATCTAGGAAAACTTTGGCAACCACCTGCCAGGTGATAAATTCTCTAAGCACCCGTGTATTATGTGTCAAGTGTTAAGCAATGTAGCATCCACAGAGATAAGTTATAGGCCTCAGCTGTGAGAGCCAAAGTTTGTAAAAAAAAACTTTCTTCTCTCTGACACCAGATCACTATCAAACAAGAAACAAACGGACACTGTGAATACTCCTGAGCAGACATCCCGTCAGTCAGAGAGATGCAGGAAAAGTCTGAAACAAAAATAAATCTCTGTGCTATTACTCACACACATTACAAATACTTGCTTATGCTCAAAGGATTGTTCGGTAGGCGCAACACAGTGCATTATTCATAAATAAATAAATGAAAAATCTTCCCATCAGTGTCGGAGGATACGCTAACAGTATGCAGGGCTCGTGTTCATGGTCCGAAACAATGGCGTTGTTAGCTTCACCGTACACGTTACATCATTTTAATCCTAATGCACGGCTGCAGCACTGAGTTTATTCTAATGTGTGTCCTTTAGACCTGCCGGGTGTCGGGGTGAGGCTCCTAATTGGATAGGCACTTTAACAGAGCACAGAAAGAACGTGAGGCCTGTGTGTGTGCGTGCGTGTGCGTGTAATAGACGCGGGGAAAATCGTATGTGTGCATGTAATTATCTCTTCATTACTTTCCCTGTAGTCAATTGTGTGAGCACAATTAGCTGTTTGTAATCATCTGATTTTTTTTTTTTTTAAAAGCAGTCTACTGCAACTTGTATCTCATCACAATGTGCCACATCGTCCCTGCATTTCGTCTTACTAATATGTTGCATCAGATGTTTGGGGGCATTGGTGGGAACTATCTTTGTATGTTGCAATTGTATGCAACTAGAACTCCAGTATGTTTGGTGACTTTATTTTTTACCAATTATTTTCAAGAAGACATAAATACACATTGGCAAGCCGTCCCTATGGTCCACTTGAGTTTCCAGGCCACACATGACGGAAGTCTTTTCCACATCTACTCCACTTTCGTGTTTAACTAGTTACGACAGCTTTTTGTTACTAGTTTACTCAGTTTACTGTGAGTGGGCAGTTTTTCTTTTCAAAATGTATGAATGAATTAAGTAACTTTTTTATTATTGTGTAATAGACAGCAGAAAATCATATAAGCCCGATCCAAAATGCTGCTTATGCATTTTAAAAACAAAACAGGTAAACCCAAATTAGAAAAATGTTCAAAGGTCAGATTTTCTGATCTTGATCTTGATAAATCACGCCCAAAATATAGGTATAACAGTCCATTGTGGCTTCTAGTCCAGGCTGTTGAGACAAAGTCAGCAAACTAAAACATCAAACTTGAACGACCAATCACATTTTTGCTCGTCTGCACACAAGAAAATGTCAGCGTTTTGTCGAGCGCTTCCACACCGCAGTTCAGTTCACTTGGTCCGGGGAATAAATGATACGCAGTTGCAATGGTGCAATGTGAAACTATTTTAATTTCAACATTAAAAAGATGAACTAACATTATCAACAGAATGTGACGAGGTTACGCTGTTGACGTTATTTTAAAGATGTGTATGTTATACCACCTGTTCCTCTGGACGGCTCGTCAATATTACATCCAGGATCCCCGCACGTTTGGATAGAGTGTTGTGAATAAATCCAACGTGGCGGAAACTAGAACACAAATCGCTGCTCAAACTTTAACTATAACAATAAATATGCCATCTACTACAACTAAAAATATAAACATAGGTTAACTTACTGTAGTGAGCTTTTTTAAAAACTGATGGTTTTTGATGATTGATAATCGTAGATTGTACGGACCCAGTAGTAAAGGTGAAATACTGCCCCCTATTTCTTTGGAGCAGGTGGCTCGGAATAACAGATTGAACCATTACTGCTTCTATATTTATGTTCTTTGGTGTCGCAAAGAGTTCATGAAGATAATATTATCAGACTGCACATCGACCGCACGTTATGAATAATGACTATAAGTATAGAGACAGTAATGATTCAGGGCTTATTACTGTGGGGTCGCTGTCACACAATATTTAATGGACTAAATGAGCTGACAAAGTACATGGAGTCGGATACAACCACAGCAGATTTAACAGCTTTTGAACTATTAATCAGGAAAAATACCCACGCTGACGTTATAGGTTATATGCATGGCCTTATAGGCTACAGATCAATTATTAGATGCATCCCATGGATTTATTAGTACAGTAGTAAAGCTTTTGAAAACAATGCTAAAATCACGCTTTCGTGAAATCCTGCGGTTGGTTTGTTTGCTTTTACACCACAAACGAACTGCACCAGATATCACTAGATTCCACTTCGGTTGTTTGGTACACACCAGGGTTAGATGACAGCTTTCACACCAGCCCGAACAAACTGTGCTACCCGGCAAAACAGAGCCAAGTTCATTTGAACCGAACCGAACATGTTAATAATAATTAGTAAAAATACAGAAGAAAATGAGAGACACTATCCACTTCTCCCAAATAACACAACTCACACAATTTTAATATCTTTTTATTCAACCATTTTGGCTTATTTTATTCAAGCCAGAGGAAGAACATCAGTTCTCAACAGTGCAATTTAAGATCTTTGGCTTTTAGATTAGTGAGACGTAACCACAGACTGTATCAAATATGGACGTAATCTCCGTCACGTCACCCGTCGGTTACGGGAAGCTCAAAGTGGGCGGCCCCCGGCAATCGCCATCTTGGCGGTGACGCCACCGTCTAACTCCCGGCTATTTAAAAAATGGCCGTCGTTGGTGGAGTTGAGGCGGGCCCGGGGGACGCAGCAGAGCAGACAGTTGAGACGGCACCCACCTGTCACTCAAAGTGACCATAGCCCTAATAATGTGTAACTTTAAGCCTGAATATAAATACAAATGGGCGTTCTATAAAAATTCTATAGAGAATGCTATAGAGACACAAACCGTTGTTTGTACCAGGCTGTAAACATAATTAATTCCGCTGTAAAGTTGAGCATTTTAATACAGGGGTCTATGGAGATTGACTCCCTTTTGGAGACAGCCTCATGTGGCCATTCGATGAACTGCACTTGTTGGCACTTGAGCAAAGGCTTCACTGCTCAGCCCTGGTGGTATAACATGATACAGGGGCTATCATTTTTTTTTATATATACATATATGTCCTTCATTTTTTTTTTGTGTACAGTACAACTTGAGTACAGTTTGTTTGGTTTGGTTTGTTTTCGTGCTGCATGCACACAGGCGAGATATTTCTGGTGTCCATCTGTATATCTGTGTGTTAATACAGGACAAGCTATAAAAAACAAAGATGAAGCCAGAACTAATTCATAAGCTTGATGTGACAGAGACGCTGTATTTCTAGAACAATGAATGAGGACAAAAAGGGAAAAACAAATGTTTGAGAGGTGCGACCTCCCCACAGCGTTGCTGTTTTTTGTGCTGTGTCGAAGCTGCCCAGATAATATTCCTTTATTTTCTTTTGTAATAGTTACCTGACAGGCTGGATTAAAAGAACTGAGATGAGACACCATGTTAATAATGTCCTGTCAAAGTCCTCTTACATAAGTCCTAGTACTGATGTATGTTTGTATCAACACACTACTGCTGCTGCTCTTTTCTCTGGCACCTCTTCATCCTCGTTTTAAAAAGCCTCTTTGAGTTCCTCTTAAAGAGCTCGCCACTGACTTAGAGACACGGATGAATCGAGCGATGGCCTTGTGTTTGATAGTGAGGGCTCATATGTTCTTAAGATTTCCAATCCGGTGGCAACACTGCGATTAAGACTAAGGAGCTAGAAACACAAAGAAAATTATTCAGATTGTAATCTTTTGCTCCTTGGAAATTTTTTTTCTTGTAATTTCACTTGGAAGCTTTTCTTTAAACATGTAACCATGACTCTTTTCATTTTGAAATTGGAAAGAAAGAGGCATAAGAGGACAGATCGGTGCGATCATCTGGACACCGGGCCTGTGGGAGATAAGGATGGCAGTGCCAAAAAACTGACGTGGTGGCGGCAGCTCACTGACGCAGTCTGCCGTATGTCTAGTGTTACATCTGACTGCGTGCAGGTGGGGTGGAGGGGGGGCCTGAGCTGCCATTTGGAGGGAATCAATGGCATTAATACATGTAGCGGTTTTGATGGGGTATTCTGCGTCACAGACTCATTTGTATGTGTACATGAGTGTGTGTTCTGGGATTTTTCTAAAAGTGTTGAGGCCTCATTTGTCAAAGCATGTATAAAACCAGTTCTAAATGTCTGCAAGAAAATTGATATTTAGAAAATATGAGTACTTTTATGTAATGAAAAATGTGTGTGCACGTACAGGCTCATTTACATACAGAAACGCTCCCAGAATGCCATACATGGTCAACATCATCTCTTTCAAATCCTAGCAGCGTGAATGAAGAGTTACTTGTCGGGGACAAAAGTCGCAACAGAGAAAGAGGGAGAATGACGAAAAGCATCTCAGATACAGGAGTTTGGATAAGATAATGTGGCGTCTCGAAAGCAGACATGAATGAAATCTTCCCAGCATGCACTGGAGCGAAGGATTTATCGACATAAGTCTGATTTATTTGTGTTCCTGCATTTGTGCTGGTGTTGTTGTATTTTACATTGTGTTCTACAACAATTCCCCTGTTTTCACGTTTCAGTTATTATGCACAAATGTGGTATGGTTGAGATGCAGTTCTGGCTGTTAGTTCCCTAAATATACTGTATAACTGCACACCTTCACACTCTAAACACTAAAACACTAAAACTAAAAACTAACACTAAAAATGTATGTATTAATAAAAGGAATTCAGCTAAACCAAGTGTATCATTCGACACATTCACAAGTGACTTGTCAAGAGATGTATACTAAAATACATACTGTAAAGATACAATGTGAGGTAAAAATAAATAAATAAATAAAAAAAAAACATAGATTATGAATTTGAATTTGTTTCTTAATCGTTGCTTTCTCAATCACGTGTTGCTGATTGTAATTATTATTGCAGATCCATTATGCTTCCATGGTTGACAGTAGAGATGGTTTATGTGTCTGTAATTATTACCTCGGCCAAGGAGGTTATGTTTTAGGTTCGGCTCGTCTGTCTGTCAGCAGTATTACGGGAAAGCTACTGGCCCGATTTTCCTGAAACTCGGTGGTAGGGTGTAGCATGGGCCAAGGGTGTAGCATGCTATTCAAGTGGATTCTGATTTAAATCAAGGGGCGGATACACACATCACTATCCTTAACATTGTGAGATGGGGAGAGCCTTGGCGGCAGTCTGCGCTCTCAGAGTGCCCTTCTAGTTTGGGAATTGATTGATGACACCTTTGTACCACTGGGGGTTTGTTGGTATGCATGGTCAGGAGTAGCTCTAACTGTACACACATTCTAAAGCACAAGAAGAAATTGATGAATCAGATTCAAAGCGTAGATATGAGAGGCCCCTGGATTCCGCCTCCCATGTGTTCTCCTCAGCAGCAAGGCAGAGCCGAAGAAATACTGTTTTTATTAACCACTAGGCAGTCAAATCCAGAGAGGGAGGGGGTTATGGTGGCTCAGATGGTGTGTTTAAAGTCTGAAGCATACGTGGGATTCCAGAGTTAACCTGCACTAACACACACACACACACACACACACACACACACACAGACTTTTGCTAATTTGTCTCCTCTAACAAAAGTTTTGTCAAAAGAAGAAGTTGTGTTAGACAGATGAGTCAGAATTAGTGTTGTGTAAATTGAACGTTTGTGTTTTTCAGCGTGTATATCAGTCAGTTTCCCATGATCAACCTTTGTGCCTGGAGCTAGCAAGTCTGGTTTTAGGTGTGGGGGGGTAGTCACTCACACAACATATGTTTTTCTTGGGGGAATACTTGCTAGAGAGAGACACAGATGGATAGAGAGAAAAATGAGTGTATGCTAAAGCGTTTTAAAGCCACAGGAGAGAAAGAAAGACCCTGAGAGAGACAGAGAACATGAAACATGGAGGAACCAGAGAGAGAGCATTATTCACATTCTCCCCCTCTACCTGCCTGTGACACCAATCCTCCCAGGCAGTTACTGTAGGCGTTACTTTACCAGCTGTGCCTGCATCCACAGAGAGAGAGAGAGAGAGAGAGAAGCTACAGCGAGTGTAGAGTGAAAAGACAGAGAAAAGAGGACAGTTATGTATCAAGCACTAATATCATATTCATAGCCTTATATCAAGCTGTGGGCTCCTTTGGCGTCATCAGCCCCATCCCAACTGGTTTGAGATTTCACCAGCAGTAGGTTTGTCAAATAATCAACCTCACAGCACTCCTTTGCCTTTTAAATTAGCTGGCACGCATTCTCTCTGCACACAATGCTGCATTGATTTTCATACCCTGCCTTTTGACATTTAATTAGGGAAAAGTGTGCATGTGTGTGCGTGCGTGCCATCTGATGGAGAGAGAGGGAGAAAGAGTCACTTCAGCATTCTCGGGGCTAACGGGGTTGGAAAATGAATTTCCTATGAGTAAATAACTCATTTTATTCTACAAAGGCATAAAAAGCCCCTGAGGTGTGATTATTTGACAGTGCCGGGCCACTGTGCTGTGAAGGCCACGGGGGCAGAACGCAGAAACCACGCACATGCAGCCGTAAAAGGAAGACATCCTAAATTAATCAAAATTTGTAATCTACAGGTTGACAATAATCTAGCCTCGAAACAATTAAATGTATACACTGCATATCTGTGTGCATTGTAAACCAGCTGATCAGCAGCCAGTGTGTGAGTATGAGGCTCATTAATAGCAGAATAGTACATGAGTGAGTCACAGCAAGGCGTCTTCCCTTTTCACCCTCTCCACCCAGATTCCCATTGAAGTGTCAGTTACAGGCAGAGAGCTTTACACACCAGGCTATGGAGGAGCTGCCAAAAAGCCACAGACAGACAGAGATGAAAAGAAAGAGAGACAAAAACAGTTAGATGGTGCAAGTGTGTGTGTGTGTGGGAGGGGAATGTTTAGCACCAAATGTCCATTACAGTCAGGAAAAATAGGCGTTGGAAGCAAAAGTGAATAGAGCATGAAATACAGGAAAGGTGGATTTCCTCTGATAAGGAGGCGGTGAATACAGATCCGAAAGCTAAATGGCGGGACGAAGAAGAAGAAGAAGAAGAAGAAGAAGAAAAGAGGATATCCATAGATGAGCTCACCCTTTTGTGGTTACGTAACATTTCAAGTATGGAAAACAGATGGAGCCGGTATGAAACAGTAGGCAGTCTCTAATAAAAAAAAGGCATTATGAGGCAATTATAAAAACATAACACAGCGATACAGAGTGGCTCTGATGTGTACACATGCGTCAGATAGCGCTTCTGCATGATTCACCAGATGTTTTCGCTTATAAATGAGGCGCGTCCAAAGCCTCGTGTTTGTGTCACACTGTGATCCTCCTAACTTCTGCGTGTCTGTATATACACAAGGACGACACCACGCGCCAAGGTCTCCTCCGAAACATGCAAGGGCAAACTCCAGATCAGCACAAAATCCTGATGGCTCTATCATGGCACATTAACTATGAATTGGGGGGGGGCGCTTGTGTTCCTGCCAGCTGTATGTGTGCTAAACCACAGAGCACAGTGCGACCACAGCTCACACAAGCTCTAATACTGAATGGCATGTTAGCGTGTGAAACAAGCAGCAAGCTATTGTTATTCCCCCGGCGCTGTCGTTAGCTGCGGCTCGAGACATCGCCACGTTAATCAACATGTGCTAAGTTATAGCCGCTAATTCCCCCGTGGCCTCGCACTTCTAGCCATTGCAGCACGAAGTTTTATGTCTTCCCTATACCAAGTGCATGATATTCACCCCCACCTGCTGGTTATTACACCTTCCATACAAAGTGGACTGTTTACTTACTATTAGCCGTGAAATGAGCTAAAGTGGTTTCAGATGCTAAACTTGAATTAGTAGCTGCACAGCGATCACCAATGGGATTCAAATAAAGGAGCAGGAAGTAACAATCACCCGAGGCCTGTGCCTGCTTCTAAAATGCCAGATAACAGTGGAATATGATGTAGCTAACAGGCAGTTTTCATATCAGTTCACAAGCCCACAGCCCAGCTCATTAGCATCCCAGGGAGCAGAGCCAGTCCAGAGGCCTGACTCTGAGAAATACATTTCTTAGTATTGCAGAGGTGTAATAAGGTGGTACAAATAAGTATATGTCCCCACGGCGGCGGGTGGAGGCTGGAACACCACCCTGTTAGCTTATATGATCTCTCATTCTCAAAGCCCCGGCTGTCTGCTCAGGTGTCACACTGAATCAGACTGTTGCAGCTGGCTGGGTTCACAACGTGTAGTGCAGCTGCACAGGTTGCACTCAGTTTGATTGGGGGAAAAAACAAACAGGTGTCACTAAAAACAATACCAATATCTTTGTTCTGTTCAAGTGTCCCAGGAGGCTGAAGTAACTGGAAAGATAAGGGCCTAAAGGTGGGGTGAAAAGGCAGAACTTACCTTTAGGTTCCTATCCTTTCAGTTTATATTGTCCTTCAGTGGTGCATAATCAATTTAAAAGGATTCTATTCAATCTTGTAAAAAAAAAAAAAGGGTCCTGTATTAAACACTAGGTTTAATAACTTGTGTTTTTGGTTCTGTTTACGGAAAACTACTGGACCAATTTTCATGAAACTTGGAGGAAGGGTGTAACATGGGCCGAGGAAGAACCCATGACATCTAGGATCGGATCCGACCCACGGGGTGGATTCACACGGTATTTTACACTTATGGAAACAGCCTTGAAGTAGGTCTGCGCACTCAGAGTGCCCATCCAGTTATTTCACTTATAATTATGTTTACATATTGCATAATCCTAAATTGACCTATTTTTAATCAAAGAACCAAAAACTTTTCTCAGGCAAAAACAATAATGGAGCTGCCATGTGTAGTCTTGTTGTATTAAAGCCAAAATCATACACACAATGTAAAGAGACATTGTAAAGCAACATTTTGCCCTAAGGCCCCCTAGTGGGTTAATCCGTCCCTGCCTTCACCCCAATCACACCAACGTACCATCTGTTTCCGGATATGTGGATAATGACATTTGATCACAGATGTTTGCATTTACCCCTCATACTGATAAGCGTTCATGTTAACTCAATTCTGCCCAGATTGGGACTAGTTATCAATGTGAAAATTATGTAATCAGAGCTGGCTGTCAACAAACATGGGACGTCCTGCAGATAGGAGATAGACAGAAGGGTGGGATGGCAGGACGCCTGGAGGAGGAGGCGTGGGAGGTATGATCCTGTCTTTCTGAGGTCAGAGAGGGGGGAACGATCATTAAATAACGGTAGGTCTCATGGACCAGACCTGTGCGTGTGTGTGTGTGTGTGTGTGCGTGTGTGTGGAACAGCAGCTCGGCTTCCTCTCCTTGACTGCATACAGTCACTCCTGGTGTGTTCTCTAATGAACCGGGATATTAAGGAGCTGTCACCCTTCACATTCCCTCAGCATGGGCTAGACAATTAGTTGTCACTCTGATCATCATTGTGCTAACAAAGTCACACACACACACACGCACAGACAGACACACACACACACACACACACACACACCTGAGACATCCGTCATGGCTGAAAGTCACCCCCATCTCTCTGGGTATGGAAGACTGTGCCACCGTGATGAGCGAGAGTTTATGAAGACATCTGTCTGGTGTTTCATTAGAGCTGACTCTTGTGTCCTGTGGATATTCAAGGCCCGCGGTCACTGCCAACGTTCGCTCTCATAGCGCGGCCATACGGGGGGGAGAGACGGACAAAGACAGACAAAAGGTGACCAGCTGTGGTACGTGAGGACACTCAGAGAGGATTTATCAGAAAGCTGAGGAATAACAAGGACACACTTACTTCCCACCTTTTTGCAATCTCCTGCAATCTCTAACCTTTTCTTTATCATTTGTCTCTTATGTAATCTCAGCGTCTCTGACAGATCAAGGTCTGTTTTCCAGAAGACAACACAATAATTCACTCACGCATGCCAGCAGGCAGTCAGCAATATATACAATAAATGAATGCTCCACTCTACTTCATTGTTCAAAGTTACAAACATCAATGAAAATGTGAGCTATCATTATTTTAAGATCATCCAGTGGAAAAGGAAGCTTAAATTTCAAACGACTTTGAAGCAGGCTGCTCCATTTTAAGGGGCAAAGAGAAAGTACTTACTAATATCAGAAGTTTGAAGGCTAGCCAGCTCTGTGCAAAAGTATAGGATTTAAAAGACTTGAGGTGTGAGGTACAGAGCATTATAGGTAAGACTGTGGTCAGGTGATTATTGAGAAGGGTAGAGGGGTAGAGCGACACCAGACTGGTTCTTCTGTCACGTCTGGAAGATTTCCTGATCTGCTCATGTAGTTAACAGAAGTCATGTCAAAAGTCAAAATCAGCTTTCATTTCTGTTCCAAGTCTTAATGTGTTTTGTTGAGTCTGGCCTATAAAGACTTCACTTTAAATGAAGATGAGTGAACTAGTCACTAGGAGTACTTCTAAGCTTATGAAAACAGTTGTATAAAGTCTTCTGTGGCTCTGCGGGAGCTTTGGCGAGCCTCCAGGCCTAATCTCAGCGTGGATACCAGACAGGCTGTGTTACAAAATGGGGGCATATAGTCTAAAGACATTGGCATTTACCTATTGAGTTGAATTACGGTGAGTGTGGGATCCTGTGTATTTTGAGCTAGACTTGGTGCTTTAACAGGGAACCTGTATGGTGCAGTTCTGGTTACAGTTACTAATGCCAGTAACGCTCTCTTACCTTGACATTTGGCGGGGTTGTCTTGTTGGCCGTGGTGTGCGCTCTCCAAGTGCACCTCTAGTTTAATTGTTGTGTGTTTTAGCTGGCTGGCTAACATTAACATTTAACCTTTATCTGCACTGTCCCTTTGCTGCTGTAGCGCTGTAAATTTCCCCGCTGTGGGACGAATAAAGGTTTTCTGATTCTGATTCTGATTCTGATTAGTCTCGGGTACACCTACGGGTACAGTTGCTCTTTCCAGAACATAGGCTGTCTGCTTCTTAAACCACAATGTCTTGTTTTCCATTTCTACACTTAAATCAAAAAACATAGTGTGGGTCCGGAGGTCAGCAGAGTAATGAAAGTGAAGTAACGAGTAATGTGCCGCATTGCTTTCGCTGCTGAGTAATGAGGAATGTGATTACTTTTTCAATTAGTAATGTGTAATGAGTAATGAGTAATGGATTATCAGGGTTAAAGCCCCTGATCGTTCTGTCTCTGCCTGGTCGGTATTCTTCATAAAATGAGTAGTGCAGTTCTGATTGACTTGTTCTCGGTCACACCAGTTTCCTCACACGGGTCCATGTAGGATGGAGAATGCAGGATGACATCAACAAAACTGCCAAATCATTGAGTCACCTGCCAGTCCATATGAATGTTTACTCCTCTTGGTTCATTTGTTATAAATAGGATCAGAGCTAAAGGACAACAATGCATAATTTTTGTTCCTTGGTCCGGACCCAGTAAACCAAACTGAAAGCGACATGAAAGCTGGGACATTTCAGCTTCTGCTGCACCGATTTGTGATTATTTTTATTTATTTATGTCTGGCACAAGTCTCCCAACCTTATGGAAGTGCAAAAGTAAATCAGTGGTACTGTGGTTCTTTTTAGAGCTGAAGGAGGAGACTGACAACAAGGATATTTGCAATTATGAAGAGCGTTTTCGCACGTGCAAACAGAGCAACGGCCTGTGTCAGCCACAGAAATTAATGTATTCCATGAGGGGCATTAGGAGCTAAATGTTAACTATCACTGTGTGTTTGGAGGAGAGAGACGCAGACAGTGAGAGGACTAACCCAGAGATAACGAGTGTGATTTGTGCATTCTTCAGTGCCATCAGCCCCCTCCTCCCAAGACGCCCGTCCCTCAGGCTTCTCAGGAATCCGTCAACAAAAGCAAAGCCACATAAAACATCAGAGTCCCTGCTGATAAAGAGATGCCGCAGGTCTCCATCCTGTCATCTACTGTTAATCTAGCCATTTGTCAAAATGTCAGCGGCAGGCGGGTAGAAACAGAGGCCTGCTCTGTGTCTGAATGTACAGTATGTCAGTGTGCACATCATCCTGTAATTACCAGCTGTGTGATTTGTACCCGTCCAAGGGCAAGTGAGCGTTAACCTATTCAATAACTCATTGACTCCATTTGGTGGGCTGAATTAGATTTATATCCCATTAAAGACAGAAGAGTAGCGTCACTGAGAGTGACCACCTCTCCTCCTCCCTATTCATCTCTCTCAGTTCTGCTTTACATGACAAATATCAATCAATCCCAAAAGGCCACAGTGATTCATAAGCAATGATGTCTGCTAGCCTGGCTCTTTCGAAGGGGAGCAACTTCTCCCTACCAGAGGACACTACAGGTGAATAGGGTAAACATTTTTAACTACTAGATAGAACCATGAAACTGCCCCACTTGATTCTTTACATTAAGACAATTACGTTTTTGTATTACAAGTGTTCTGAAATGCATGTTTAAATATGAAAATTAAGCATTATATTATATTTTGTATGTGCTAATTTGCATATTTGACATATTAGGAGTCAAATATATATCTCTTTGTATCGTTCCATAAATCAGAAAATACTGTCGACAGCCACAAGAAAGATTCCAGCCTATTCTCTATTGAGGAATAAAATGTTATGTAAACTACACTATGAATGATATATGAACAAACCCCCAGTAAAAACCTTCAGAATATAGATATGTATGTTCAACTGGAAGGTTTGGTGTATGTAAGCACTACTGAAGAGGAGATTTCTGTCTCAGAGTCTGAAAAAAAACTCCAAAATGTGTATTTTGGATGTTTTTCTTACATTAATCTTAAAGAAGACATTTTTAAAAAAAGTCAGTTTTTCCTTGTAGTGTCATGCCTTGATATGTTATGTCTTCTTTGTTTAATCCATACGGCTGCTGGTTGTAGCTTTATATTTACTGTATAGACATGACAGTGGTATCAATGTCTTCTCAGCTAACTCTCTGCAAGAAAGCAAAGTGCATACATAAAATAAGCGCATACATAAAATAAGCACTGTACATAACATTAAAATACATAAACTGAATAATAAAGAATGTCTAATTGAGACTGTTGTGAATTAGACAATAAGTTAAAAGCAACTGTCTGAACTCGGTTGGGCACCTAATTGGCCACAAATTTACATACAGCATCTTCAGATGAATGGATTTAATTGATTGGTTGATTATTTTCTGGCCTTTCATTTAGAAAATCAGCATTTTCGGGCAGCAGTTCAGACCTCTGGCCACTTCACAGTGTTCATGAAATGTAATTATCCCCTCAGCCATTACCAGTAATTGCATCTAAATGAAAACAAAGAGTACACTTAGAGTCACAGCTGATTCGATTTACATTAAATTGTGATCATTTCTAGCTCCACGGTGCATACGGTCATGTTTTTGTGTCACAAAATATGTAACAGCATATTGTTACACTTGTACTGCAAGGCAGTGACGTCAATGAACTTTTTTTGTCGTTATGGTTGACACAGACGCCTCAAATGAGTTTTATGAGAAAAGAGAACATTCAGATTGTATAAACAGTGTGAAAGAAAAATCCATTTCACACTCATTTGAAACAAACTAGTGTGTTCTCCTCTGCTGCAGGCACTTTGATCATCTTGCCTGCACACGATTATTTAAGAATGTAACCATTCGTGTGTGTGTGTGTGTGTGTGTTGTGCAGACTGGAGCAACACGTACAGTAATTAGAGTCTTATTCTGTAGCAGATTAGGCCACCACACACAGACACACACAATCTCACACTTCATAATTTAATGGAACCAAGTCATTATTGTCAAACCTTGTAGTCCATGACCCTGCCTCCTGTTTTCATTTAATCATACCTTCATTTCATTCAGTTACAGAACTTCACAAACTCCCTGAAAATATTGAAACAGGTCAGTGGACCCTTCAGAATTTAATGAGGACTTCCTGTTGTCAATGTAAAGACTTTCATTCTGTTCAGCTATGAACGCATTGTTTTAATGAGAAAGATTTTGGTATGTGCGAAGAGTTTTTAGTTTATTTATTTTCTATATATAATGTATTCTGGCATAATTTTTGTTGTTGTTTTGTTATGTTTTCGGCTCCGTTTGTCTGTCTGATTGTTTGTCTACTTGGCCGATTTTCGTGAAACTTGGTGGAAGGGTGTAGCATGGGCCAAGGAAGAACACATTACATTTTTCACTTTGATTAAATTTGAAACAGGTAGCGTTTCCCCCTAGCGTTTCCAAGTGCTATTATTGTTGGTGCCGCTGTCGTAAAGACCGTTTTCCTCAGAGCTATCAAACAACACTGAACACACTGCATTTGTTTCCAAACAAACTGCGCAACGGAGACGTTGATGATATATTTTCTGATTTTCAAATGAACAAGAAGATCAATCTACAACATCGTTAGCAACATGGCTTCCGCTAGCAGCATGGCTAACGTTACTGTCCAAAGCAACAAACAACCGTAAGAATCCCAAAGAACCAAATAAGTATTAATAAGTAGCCAGGTTTTGTTACTTAGTGAGCTATCTTAGTAGAAAGAACAGTTTTTATCACTCTTTCAAAAATCCATTTTCAGGTGACAAAAACATTACAATTAACTTTTATGAACTGAAACACACTGTGAAAGGGTTATTCTAAGACAAAACCACGGACAACACCCAGACTGGACAATGCCGTGGAAGCGACCGGTCAATCACAAGGTAGCCCCGCCCTAAAGCATACCCTGCTTTATCGTACCATAATTTACTAAATGAACATCATGTTGTATTGAAGAAGACTTGAAACTAGTAATTGAGACCATAAACTCAACAGGAAATTGTTTACTGAGGTAATAAATCAAGTGAGAAGTATTTTCTCATAGACTTCTATACAATCAGACTTGTTTTTACACAGTGGAGTCGTCCCCTGCTGGCCATTGGAAAGAATCTAAGTTTAAGGCACTTCCACATTTAAAGAAAAAAGCTTTAACTTTTCAGAACCGGAGGTTGCCGTCTGGGATCAACAGTCAGTGTGATTCATCCTCTGGGCACCATGAATGTCTGCACACATTTTCATGGCAATCCATCAGATCCATTTTCAAACTTGTTTAAACTTTCAAAACTTAATTTCAACCTTTTAAATCTTCATGCATGGCGAGAATAATTTTACCTCGCTGACTGCATTGATCCTGTCACTTCATACATACTGCAGTGTTTGCTGAGCCTTGGGCAGAACCACTGTAACACTCTGACAAATTGTTTTGTGTTTCTATACTCATTGATTCCACCTAACATAATGGATTCAGCTGAGCCTTTTATTCACACCACTGAATTTGGCCTCCTGCCATACTGTTGGCCATTTCTGCAAACGGCAGATACTCTCATTTGTTTCATACCGCTGAGATAAAACAAGCTTTCGTTTCTCTCTTTCTCTGTGTTTGCAGATAGCTTGTCGCCTCCTGTCAATGTGACCATCAGAGCGGTGAAAGCAAACTCTGCTGTGGTGACATGGGACATTCCCGAGGGAGATCCCGTTATTGGCTTTGCCATCACGCAGCAGGTGAGCAACGCACATCAAGTGCAGACACGACTCACACTGGAAATATACTGTATGTAAATGTCCCAACAGGGATAAACCATGCAAACACACGCACCCACACAATTTGAATTGCTGGTTGTTCGCTGCCATGTGCAGTTCTCTTTACCGTGTCATTTCCTTGCTCGGAGTCAGTGTGCATTATGGGAATTATCACAGGACACTGGATCCTGTCGGACTGCCTGTCTGCTCTCTGACAACAGCAGACTGACAGCTCTGTGACGTGGGTAATAATTATATTATTTGCTGCAATCGAGCTCACACAAACATACTAAACAAACTAACACAGACATTGCTCAGGTTTACACAGACAGACATTAAACGCATTAGTTTACAAGCGTAGCTCTATGAACACACACTCATTCACAGGAGTTGGGAGTGGCATGATTGAGGAGGACAGCAGCAGGGTCTGTGTGGGTCACAGAGGTACAGAGGTGTGTGTGCAGAGGAAGGTAATAGAATGTTCTAAAGGTACAAATGCCACATGACACATGTTCTTTCCAAAAAAGACAAAAAAAGTAGCAGCAGAAATATACATCTGTGATTGTTGTTGATATATTATACACTTGCTCTTTTGTTTTTCCCTAGGAACCTTACTGTAGCTGTTACAATACTTACACACTTTATTGTCTGTATTTCACAGCAGGAGAAGACATTTTAAAGGAATGGATACATTTTGGGAAGTATGCTTTTGTGCAAACAGTAAACGATGAGATGATCGATGCCACTCTTGCATCCGTTTGTTAGACATGAAGATGTAGCCAGGAGACGTTAGCTTAACCTAGCATAAAGACGGGGGAAACAGCTAGCCTGACTCTATTCAAAAAGGTAAAAAAATCCACCAACCAGCACCGAAAGCCCATGTTACATGTTATGTCTCGTTTGTTTATTCCAAACAAAAACATATCAACAGAGCCAGGCTAGCTTTTTCCCCTAGCCTTTATGCTAAGCTAACCTAACAAACTCCTGGCTCCAGCTTCATATTTTACACACCGACATGAGTGGCATCGACTGTCGCTAAGAAAGCAAATTACCTAAAATGTTGAAATGTTGTGCTTTAAGAGTGAGGTGTTTATGTACAGTCTGATACAACAATAGCATTGCTCTCAGTGTCAAAATACTCCTGTTAAGTGTATTTTTTATTCAACCAGGACTTCTCTCTGCCCTAATAGGACACTCCTAATCATCATTTTTGCCACAATTTCACACGAGAAGGCCTCTTGAGTAGCCCAAGTGCCCATAAATTCCCCACTGAGTGGCCGAAGCGGGCCTCCAGTTAGCCTAACCATACCCCTGTACATGGTGGATGGTGCCCTTTTTTGTTTTCACCACTGCCCCTCAGTGAGCCCCACTGTTGTAGAGCACGATGACGGAACACAAAGCATCCGTCCTCCTGCTGTAAACAACGTTCACCATCCGTCTCCCGTGTCATACTCCAACAGAAGAAAGACGTGCGCATGCTGCGATTCATCCAGGAAGTCAACACCACCACACGCTCCTGTGCATTATGGGACTTGGAAGAAGAGACAGACTACATTGTGCATGTCCAGTCCATCAGCATGTCTGGGACGAGCCCGCTGAGCGAACCCCTGCGCTTCCGAACGCCGAAGGAGGCCGAGACTCAGGCCTCTAAGAGTAAAGGTAAAGTGGCACCGAGACAACAAACAAACACACACACACACACACACACACACACACACACAAATACAAACGCTTGCCTTCCAACAGATCCACACTTAAAGAAAAAAAAGTGCACATTTCCTCACTCTGTTTCTGTCCCTCTTCAAGACAGCGAGTGCCGAGGGGACTTGGCCTTTTGACAAAATCTTGACTGATTTTGTCTAAATTGCAATAAAAATCAATAAACACGCACACCGTGAAATTAAATTTCACAAAAGAGTGCTCCTGAAGCTCGCACCCGCTGACCACAACTCGGGGATAAAACTGCAGAGGTGGGTCCATACTTGACTTGTGTATTGACGTGCCTCTGCGGGCCTCACCCTGCATGCACCCAGCACAACTGCACAGTAAACTAAAATAAGGAGAGGCATTTATCAGACACAGAGAGGAGGCAGTCGGAGCTGTGAGGGGTAGCGAATCGATGTGCTTTTGGCTGAAGTCCTGCTCCATCTATTCTTCCTCTCATTTACACTCACGTCTCATGTGAGCCATATTTCGATACTTCCCAGAAACAGTCTGCACTGCTGCTCTGCGGACAGTGGTCTGGCAGAGACATGTAGAATATAAATACAATCATTGCAGAACACTGAAGACATGCTCTGCTCACCACTGAGGCCTAATTAGCACAGAAAGTGTTGGTTTCTGCGAGAGGAAGATTTTAACACAAATCAATAACTGCACAGCATCCTGAAGACTTTTTTTTCCTCAGATTTCATCCTTTTGTGTACGTGCTCGTTTCCTTTCTCCCTCCGGCTGTTTTCTAAAGCCATGAGGACAGAACAGTGTTAGAGTCCAATGCATGCACCACGCAGAGAGACAGAGAGAAGTGTCTCATAGCCACAAAGAAATTCAGGCGAACAAAGAGACACATATATATAGTTATATTGAGGGTGGAATAAAAACATGTATGAAGGATAGTGGCAACAGGAAAATGCAAAAACATGAAGCTACAGCAGCCGGCCTACTTAGCTTAGCATGAAGACTGAAAACAAAGGGAAACAGGCAGCTTGGCTCTGACCGTAGGTTACAAAATCTACCTACCAGCAAACCCAATTCACTGTTTTAAAAGGTGTGCCAGACTTTCTTTGCTTGGACAAGAAATAGTCCGGTACCTAAACTGAAAAATTTACTTTTTTACACTGAGCTTTCCAGGTGCTGATAGGAAGATGTTACCTTAGATAGACCCAGGCTAGCTGCTTCCAGTCTTTATGCTAAGCTAAGTTAGCCTAAGACCCTAGTAGTATCAATGAAAATAAGCTGATTGGCCAAAATGTTGAATTTACCTTCAAAATGAGCATTGTCATCGCCAGAGGGAGACTTTCAGTTATTTGAGGTTGAGGTTGTTGAGTCAAATGAAGGTAATGCTTGTATGAGGCTGTTAGAGAAAACCACACCTCAGTTTACTCATTCATTTCCCAAAGATGTATGATTTTTACCTATTGGCAGGCTTTGCATACAAACATACAGCGAGTAAGAGTCCCGATCTGCTGCAAAGCAAGAGAGATTTCCCCCGCTCCTCCGCACATTTCCCACCATGCACGTTTCACAGAAAAAAGTCTCCACAGAGAGCAGGTCTGTGATTCATCGTCCTTCACTCGTACAACAACAACTTCACAGTTTAGCTCAACACCAATCATCCTTCTCTGCTTAATTTGCACCGCCTGCTCGAGGATGTCTGCTTAATTAGCTTAGCTACTACGTTGGAACAATGAAACCTTTTGATGACAGATGAGCAGATGTTCTTCAAGTCAACATTTTGTAATTCAGTGGTGTGTTTAGCATTCAGGATCCACAGGAGCATCAACAAAAAAATTTATCAGCCTGAAACTTCCACAGTTGATTACTTATATTAAGACAATTATTTTTTATTTTAAGTTTTCTGAAATGTTATGTTTAAATATGATACAAAGTAGGCATTATCGTGCATACATTTCTGGAACAGAAATCTGAACATTGGATTTTGGATATCACTTAGTACCCCTCCATTAATTATCAAATAATTTTCAACAGCCATTAAAAAGAAATTATTGGCATAAAATAAATCTGACTATGAATGACATATGAACACACCTGTGTAAAAAACTCCAGAATATAGTTGGGAATGAAACTGCAATGTTTGGTGAATGTAAATTCTACTGATTTGAAATAACTCTCTGAGTATGAAAAAAACTCATTTTGAGAAAACATTCATTAAATATGTGATATATAGATTTGCAAAATTCCATACATTTTGCAAGACACTACAGGTGAATAGAATCAAATATTTTAACAAACTTTATATCACCATGAAACTTCCCCTGCTGATTACTTACATGAAGACAATTTTTTTTTTTGGGTGAATTTAGAAGAAATCTACAGTCACAAAAAGGCAAAGTTAGTAAAAGAAAATAACCACCTACATGTGTATTGTGGATGTTTTCCTTCCACTAGTCTAAAAGACATTGAGTTATGGAAGCAAAATAGCCCAAAATCTAAAAAACGACCAGTGCAAATGTTTTGGCCTGTAGCGTCTCGCCTTAAATCCACTAAGATATGTCAGACTTTTATACTGAAAGGCTTCATTTTTCATGAATTAGCCTTTTTTCTGTTTTTTTCATACTAGGTAGACAAATAACAGACGCTGCACAGGTGATCACTGATCATTTTTACTTCGCTTTTCTTCACAGATTAAAATGATGATTGAATGTGACATACAGTAACCTGCTCATCATTCTGCAAATTGATGACAACAAAAGTGTTTAATGGTTATCGAAAATGACTGCTGCACAAAATGAGGCACAAAAGGGAAAAATAGAGTTGGTCTTTCACTGCAGTTAATTGCGAGAGTGTGGGAGCGAGAGTCTCTCAGTGCGGCTGTTATTCCATTGTCCCGATGTGACAGGCGAACATCCATAGAAGAAAAGGGAGGTTTCCAGCGTCCTCGCTCGACTGCTCAGACCTTCTGTTCTGCCATATCATTGCCCATATCAGTGGAAAGAGCAACGGATGAGCCTGACATGCTGGAATAATCCATGTGTCAAAATGGAGATCAAAAAGGAAAAGAAAGAGATGAACGGAGGGAAAAAACGCACAACCTGTGCACAAGACAGGAGGAAGAGAGGAGGGGATGGGGGGGGGGTGAGAAAAGGGGGACGGAGTGACGGAGGAGGCAGGAAAATAAGAAATCTTTAGTGAGTAACAGACAATTAAAGCCTACTAGATATACATGTTTACTCTCTCTGGACAAATTACTCAAACCAGACACACACACAAAACATTTTTTAAATTGTACTGCACACATCGGCCTCCTCAGATCTGTTAAACTGAGAACTTTCTCTCCCTGACCCACGGGGAAAACACTCAAAAACAAAAAGTTTCTCCTTTCTTCTTTCACGCAAGAGTTTGATTGTGTGTGTCAAAACAGGGCTGCAGTAAAATACTGCGAGATATCTCCCCAGACAGCATCCCTCAGCTCTGCTACAACCCACAGGATGCACAAGGACCACTTCTGGGTTTTCTTTGACACTGTGTGGCCACTGAAGTAGAAGTAGCCACATAAAAGACAAAAGGAAGAATCCTATATGGCTTCAGCATCGTAAAGGTCAACAGCTCAGACTTGGGCATACTTGACACGTGACAAAAGCAGAAAATCACAACACCTTTATTGGTAGTCCTAACTATCGCCAAGAGAACTCTTCTACTAAATTGGAAAAAAACTGAAAACATCTCCAAAACTCACCATCTCACAGTGGTTTAGTCTTTTAACAGAGCAGCTACCACTGGAAGAAAACTCAGCAACAAAACAAAGAATCTGAACAATTCCATGAAAACTTCTTCAACCTCTTGAGATGCCGGTGAGCTAATGTAGTAAACTCAGCCAAATATCAGTCATGTACATTTACATAAATACACAAACACACGAACACACAAAAGTTGAAGAATAAGATTAGAATAATATTATAATAATGATTTATTGTAATGTCTTTCTCCCCTCATTAAATTTATATTTATTTATTTACTCATTCATCAATTCAAATGTTTTTTTTCTCCCAAAGACGGTTTTGTTTGTTTCCATTATTACTGCTGATATTGTGGGAAGTAGCAGCGCGCACAGCTCCAAATGTTAAATAATGTATCGGGTGCACGGTAGTTTTGAGCCCATAACAAATAATATGACCGCATGTCTATGAGTGCCAAAAATCAAAATGAAAGAGAAAAGCTTTACAGAATGTCCAGGTTGCTTTAAAAATGTCTGGGGAGGAGGAGGGAGCCAGCTATCGTTCAACCAGACAAATAGAGCGCGTAACTCCGTCCAGAACCACAGATGTAGCGTTCAAAATACTGTATGGGTTTATGTGGCACTCCAACGATTTATCATCGGACTTCCGTTAAACTGTTGACTCACAAGAGGCAGGCATGTCCTGACTTTTTGTCGCCAGTATAGCAGGTCCCAAAATGTTCAACTAATCCTTTAAAGATGCGGTTCGTGTCCTGGAACTAACGACCTTCAAATAAGGACAATTTTCTGGCCAAATTGTTGTTAATGTGCCAATATTTGAGGCAGTAACATGACATCGGTTTTACAAAGTCACAATGATAGCACGTAATCCAGCAGTAATGTAGATCCATCCGTGATAATAATAATCTCAATCTCCAAGAGCTTCAGGGTTAAATATGAAAACTGAACATCAGTGAGCAAAAGTGACAACACAGAAAGTCTCCTCCTGTGTGCTGAAATCTGAAAAGCTTATTGAACTTTAAAGTTGCTAATCCATAAAATCTGGTCTAGCTGTTACAGCTGACCAGTTAGCCCTGGTACAGTGCAGCACCTTGGGGTTTTGTGCTTTGATTAGTTAATACTGGGCAACAGAGGCCAATCGATCAGCACAATTGCTTGTTGCTAGAAGCTGCTGGAGCGTGGGGTTCCTGCCACACTGGGCCCTCCAAATGTCACGCACTGGATCTAATAAAAGGACAGGAGCGCTCTCCACGCCGCGGTGAACTTCACATCCAGCCTCCGACTTCCACCACAGTCAGCAGTGGAAGAAAAGAAGAAAAAAAAAAGTTACAACGCGCGGTTGCTGTGTTCGATAGGAAGCCGCAGGCGACTGCTGCTGCAAACAGCGAGAAGAGCGCGCACGTGCGCCTTTGATACGTCTCCTGATGGTCGCACTTCAAAGACCGTGGTGGAATTTTAATTGAGGCTGGTGAGAATTGATCCCGAGTGCTGTGATAAACTTAAAAAAAAAATGTTATTGCTTAATCTCTCCATCACGATCTAGTACAAAGGGTCCCCAGTAGACGGCGATGAAGCCTTTAATATTCTCTTCACGTTCTGCCTCTTCTGACTCACAGAATCAGTCCCATTAGCGATCACGCAAAAATACATCTCTATAGCTGCTAATGCAAGTGTGTGTGTGTGTGTGTGTGTGTTTCAGGATGCCTGCCTGTATGAAAATCATCACTTTACGTTCCTGCGGCAACCCACTCTGCTTCAGATCCCTGCCATTTACTTGGCTGCATTTGTATTTTTAAAAAGGCAGAATGGAAACAGGCGAAGACTAGCTGAGAAGTGGCAGTCCTCCTTACTGAAGTACAGAGTGGGGGGGGGGGCTCCATTCACAGAACACTCAGGGAATAAGACAGATGTGAAATGGTGACACCGACCCTCAAAAAACTGTGCAAGAAAGAGAACGAGTTCAAGAGTAAGAAATAGTCCCAGAACTGCAACTCAAACAAAAGAGCTTAAACCCTCTAATGGATCAAATGACTGAGCAGTATAATAGCTCCATCAGGTCTGCTCCAGCTTTACATGTGCACTGAGAAGAACACTGGAAAAGCGATGATAGAGAGAGGTATGTTATCTTCTCAGCAACAGCAGAACATGATGACTTTAGGCTATGTTGGTGTAGGTAAGGCGCATACTGGGGCGCCGCAGAAAATGGCGAGACTTGGGGAAAGGAAGAGAAGTGAACTCTTCATTCTCTCCACTGGATGGTAATAACCAATACTACAGCAGAAGCTACGCCAATAACTGAAAATGGTCAATGGTTTGTCAATTAGTTGATCAAATTATGAGGATAAGCAAGAGTAGGCCTTAGAAATATTGATTACACAAAGTTAAAGAAGCGCAGATATCCCAGGTAAGTGATAAGTGGTATGTGTGATCAGATCTAATTGTAAGCCTGTTTATTAAATAGTTCAGAAGTTTGTAGTCAGTAATGTCCCAGTTGATGACCTGTATGCAGACTGCAGTTTAATGTCCTTTACTTATTGAGGAGCGGAGTGGAGGAGGATTGAATCTCAGATTTCCTCCCGTACATTTTTACCTTTTCCCCTCGACTTTGACCAATCCTTTCTAAAAAAAAAAAAAGAAAAAAAGAAACAATGCAGGGAATGTAAGATTGTGTCATCTCATTTAAACTATAACACAGTCTTAACCATGGATTTATTTTTTACAAATGTGTCAATTAGAAGTAGAATTAGCAATTGTCAAATGTATGGCAATGTGACCCTCCTTCAATAATGATTGTCGTACAGTCCCTTAATCACCATAAGATGAAGAGATGGATGTCAGAAGTTGTTTACCGTTTGACATCTGAATGTTATACCAGTCGTGTCACAAATTCTAAAGTTATTCAAATTACAAAGCTCCTCTCTGATCACAGCACCCTGATCCGTCAACAGTTTTTACCTCGGAGCGGAGGGTTGATGCAAAGCTGCTATATCACGCTCAGGATTCTTTCTCATTCTGTGACGGAGAGCCGTGCTGCAGAAACACAGTGGCACCGACTGCTTTGCCTCCAAGCTCAGCGTGCTTGAAGTGTCAGTCATTAGACTCATTGAAAAAATCAAGATTTTATAGGAAACTATTTTTGCTGATGTGATAAATATTTGTCAGCTTTTCAAAGCCAATTAGCTCCTCCTGTTCCAAACAACTCAGCTCAAGACTGAGAATCACTACCAGCTCAGTGCAGAATAGAAGAGGCTGCGATGATGCAAAAGCTTCATGACAGGCCATTTAGTGTGAAAGGAAATGATCTACAGACAATACCGTCATTTTGTACAAAGTGAAACAGGGTCAGTACTCCCTCAGATATCGTGGTGTGCAGGTATGGAACGCCAAATGACACGTTATCAAGGGCTTCTTATCTTTAGAAAGCTTTCAAAAGGAAATTGTCATCGCATTTAATTCATGTCTGATTATTTCTCAATGTGTGTTTATTTGGATACACCCCTCCCCCCCGTTTTGTTTTTCATGTATTATTGGATCGTGTCTACTGATTTGATTCGTTTTTCTGCTAATTGTGTGTGCTTCTTGCAATTTATTTTTTGTTGTATTTTTCTAAAGTATGTAAGCTTAGTTTTTTTTTCTTTTTAACCTTTTTTTGTTATCGTTTTTCTCCTTAAGTCGAGAGGAGCTTCGTTGCATAGGTCTGTGGTTTGACCTCACATTTAAGATTTTCAGTGTGTGCAAAAAAAAAATGTTGGCAACATCAAGAAAGAAATGTAATTTTAAAAGTTGCTGTTAATGATGGGCTCTGATGAAGATTAGCAGCAAACTGACTTGGTTTCTTTTTCTTTTGGGCAGTGTGGACATTTTAATGAATATACGCGTCGTCAGCGTCGGTCATAAACACACACTTTGACGTCGTTAGTCAATCATAATCCACTTCCACTAACTGAATATGTTGACCCCTTCAGACGAGGTGACGATGGAAGAAGTGGGCCAGAGCACCCAGCTGAGGGCGGGGGAGCTCATCATCATTGTGGTGGTACTCATCATGTGGGCAGGTGAGGACAAAACTGTTTATGGAACCAGGATCACACAGATTCACACACATAGTGTTTGTGTCGTAATCTCACTCAAAATACAAAAGCGGTTGTAGATCTGATCATGAAATCCCTCCGCCTCTCCCCGCAGGTGTGATCGCTCTCTTCTGTCGCCAGTATGACATAATCAAAGACAACGAGCCCAACAACAACAAGGACAAAGCCAAAAACTCCTCCGAGTGCAGCACTCCTGAACATCCGACGGGGGGGCTGTTGCGCAGTAAGGTATAACCCACCCCCACCCCCCTCCTCCTCTTCCTCCTCCCCCCCTGGGTGCCTCCCCCACAGCGGCGCCGGGCAGGTGAATGGTCCCGGCCAATTCTAGACTTTTTTTCCACTGACACTTCATGCGCAATCATAGTGCCATCAGAACTTCAGCTGCAGGCTTAAGCTAAACACTGCTTCAACAGGGCAGCATGTGCATGACTTTAACATTCAGGAAACACAAGTCATGGCTTCTAATAACTTCGTTTTCAATCCATGCACAGAGCCCCATACCATATCCATTTCCTGTCGTCAGAGCAGCGCAGAAAGTCAAAACAAATCTTTATCCCTTTGCTCTCTTGCTGTAAACATCAATAAAACATCCGAGTACAGAGGCATCCTCATGCTCATTGAAGAAGCTTATTGTATGATTCCTGTGAGCGCTCCAGCCTTCTCATGCCTGTCATCTTCCTCTTCCCTCCCGCAGTTCCCCAAGAACAACAACAACAACAATAGGATGCCATCTGTCAACATCATTGAGGTGTGACTGCCAGGATGTCGTCTCTTTATCCAAAAGACTTTGTGCTCTCACAAACAAGAGGGCCCCTTTTAAGCCCATCTGCTTGTCAGGATGAGGCTGGGACTCGGGGCCCCTCGGCGGCGCTTTACTCTCCTTTGGCACTGCGCCTGCCGCTGAAGCGAAGCTGCTCGACTCCGGGGGTCAGGCACGGCCTGGCCGGAGCTGGTCTGAGAGCAGAGTCTGCAGCGGAGTGAGTTCAGAGGATGCACCGTGCTCAATAACTACTGTCCCATGGGGCAGATTGGAGCCATGTGGCTCCGGCAGTGGAGAGACTGCAGATAAACCAACCCCAGGGACCAAAGTCTAAGAACAGAGCCAGAGACCTTTTCATTCTCTCTCTCTCCGTCACGGTCTTTCAGTGCATTATCAACAAGCACCAACACGACATTTCATATTACTGGACAGCTCTGAGATGCATCTTCTACAACTTATTTTCTTCATAATATTCAGTTTTCTACGCTTTCTGAATTGAAGGAAAACACTGTAGATCATTCAAGTGTATTATTGTAGTTGTTTTAGTTTTAACAAGGTGCCACCAGAGCAGTCCTGTTCTGGTATTTATTTTTTTTTTTAGTTAGATTCCCCCTCAGGCAGAAAGTCCTGTGGGAAATGTTATCATTCTGGCGAGCTCATGTTTCCCCCTCAGGGAATCCACACTCCACCTGGCTCATCTAGGAGCCACTTCTTAGATGCGCTGCGATGACGCCAGAGCAGCCTTAGAGAGATCACTATGCTCGCCACCGGAGCTGAACCACCTCGTCACAAAAGACGAAACTCATTCACTCGTATGAGTTTGTACGTCTGATCTGAACACATGTACACGGTAAAGTGTGCAACAGGCCTGGTGTTGCATCCTCTTGGTCACATTTGCTTATGTCAACCAACTTCTTTCATGCTTTTATTATAGAATTCTAAAATGTTACATTCCACGTCCAGGATGAGCCCTTTAGCATTCCCTCGTGTCTTTCTGTGAGGGTGATGAATTTCAAAGCATTATGTCATAATGGAGTGCATTCATTGAAATAATGGACTTGACTCTACGGACGTCTATGGAGAAGTGTAGAGACACTGAGGAGATCCCTGACAACAGCAATAACAGCGGAAGCAAGGACTCAAACCCTGTAGCCTGTTAGAAGAAAACTCGAGCTCCCAGCATGCAATGCTCAGACGGATGAGCATCGAATATGAGGGAATTAATCCTGAGCCTCGTTTGCAGGTGATCCCTCCCCTCAACTTTGAGAGAAAAGTCTTCAGCGCTGTTGTACAAACGTACGTTTCTGATGGAGAGCATGGGTGGGGACACACACACACTTTTTACGAGCCCAACATTCAACCCAGAGACTTCCTTATGACATCCTGAGCAGATGTCACCAAGACAGAAGGGCTTCTATCAAGACTTTTTCACAAATCAAAAGTCAACACTTGCGTTAAAACTCTATGTTGAGGAGACTAATTAGGATCCACTGTTGCCATACGGTACTGTACACTGTAAGGGATCTTGTTTTAAGAAAGCAAATGGTGTATTTGAGGGCTGATTTAAACTCAGTAGTACTGCCTTAAACATAATTGTATCTTATGATTTATCTAATACTCTGAAAGGCCCTGTATCTCACAATTGTTTCATATTTATGAGTTTTCCCATAATATTTTAAATGTGTGCGCAAAGTAAAAAAGGAAACATTACAGAGGACATGTGTACCGAGCTGAGGTAAGTTTAAAAATCTGGAAGCAATGTTTGACATTGAATGTGTAAATACATTTTATATTTCATTCTTGTTTGGTGGTGTCAGCTTAGAGAGCCTTTAATGAAATATGACCAATGTGGAAAATGTATAGAATCCCAATGTCAAAGGGACCCAGACGTTTCTTCACCCTGGTGAACATGAAGTTGATGTCTTTTGTTAATACACTGCTGTTAAGTCTTTTTCATAGCACTCTACTGTTATGCATTTCTATTATGTCATTGTGCCGTTTATGTGCAATAACAAAAATACTCTTTTTGATGAGGAAAAAAAGATGAAAAATGATCCAAACATGGTGGTTGAGAGACTTTCAGCGGCTGGAAATCTGTATCGACAGGCAGAATGATAAACCGCTTCTCTAGTTCTGCACGGACGCCTCAGTCTTGCTGGTCACTCATTGTAAAACTCAAGACAAATACATGTGTGAACAAACACAGCAGGTCACAACTCCCAGAGCGTGGCTGAAGAGAGGCAGAAAAGGTGGTTAAAAGAGCAACGAAGGTTGAGCACAGTGGGTAGAATGATGGCTTTTATCACTCCCTCGCCTTTTATTTCCACTCTTAAGAGTGGAAGCGCTCCAGATTGTGCTCCTCCAATGAGCACCGATTCATGTCAGATGCAGGAGCGGGATGAAAGTAAACTCACATTGTGGGAAAAGGGAGAAAGAATGTGCCCTCTGACTGATTAAGACGTTTAGCTGTTGCTAAAGGACAAATTTAGTGAAACCTTAAAACTGTGTTCTGCTGCATAACCCAGTGATCAGCACTTCACCAAAAACTTCTGCGGCTGAAGGTTGAATCCATTTTTCCGCAGGAACACTGCACCGGTAGCTAGTTCTCCAATCGATAAACATCCATCCACAGAGTTACGAATAATGATGATCGTCTCCCTGGATGGTTTCTTTGAACTAGGGCCATGTCTTAAGTGTGCCAACAATACATTTACAAACGACATAATCCCTGTAGGCATTTTTGTTAAATGTGCTTTGCTCTTCTGTTGCTTAAATGAGTAAAACTTCAGTGAGCAACATAAGGTTTACTTCAGCCTCGTTTTTCCTTCCAAAGGACAGTGGGACTCGTACATAAATAAAATGGACTTTACTGAATAAAAACTGAGTATCAACTCCAAATTATGTTGCCACTGTAAATACTGTGTTCTTTATTATATGCTAGTATACATCCACTTTTGTGGCAGGTTGTTGTCCAACTTTACCGTTAAAGAAATTTGGGAAATGCCCCCCCCCCTTTCTTGCAGAGTAAGATGAGAACATCGATACCGCTCTCTTTATCTGTACAATAAATATGAAGCTACAGCCAGCAGCTGTACAGCGTAGTTTTAGCATACATTCTGCAAACAGGGCTTCATATTAAGATTACAAACATAAGTGGCATCAATATACTTATCCAACTCTTGGCACAAAAGCATTTTTCACAAAAAGGCAACAGATTCCTTTAAGGGTTGCAGCTTCTGAATACAAGCAATGCGTTTGACTGAGCTCTCCTACACAGGGGTGATAATCCAGCAGTTTGATGGTCAACAGCTGTGGAATGTACTTTGACAGACGTGGTTTCACAATGTTAAACAACGACTCAGAGGTCTGACATGTTGGGTGAATTAGAGGAAGACATCTGGGTACCTAATTAGAGTCCACACATTTCATACCTGGTGGAGTGCAGTGCAGTTTCCTCCGTCAATTATATATGGACCTAGTGGTTTCTACTAAAGAAACAAACTGGACTCAAGTTATTTAAAGCTGTAAGGAAATCCAGCCACTGCTGGCGTTCTTGGATAATTCTACACCCGTCAACCATAGATTAAAAAAATCTTTTTCCTAAATCACTTTAGACTAATGGTGACGACTGTAAGAACTCAACATTCCACTTGAGCCCTGTGGTGGCGAACCACTCTAACACTGATGACTTTATTTCAGTGTGATGTCTTCTCATGCTACTGTATGTAGGCTACAATGCCTGAAAAATACTGTATGCTTGGTAGCAGTAATGGACTACTTTGCAACGAGACAACAGGGCAGTCAAGAGACGCTGGATTTTTCCAAAACGACTTACACAATGTGTATGACACTACAAACATGCCTGGAAACTGAAACGCATCATTGGGATATTACAGACAAGTTGGACTATTTCATTATGGTTCTTTAAATATAGGAAATGAGATCCATAAAGAAGCATGGTTTAGAGAAAACTGCTTTATTAGTGCTATCATGTTTATATTCATTGTTTGAAGTGTACAGGAGTCATTGCTTAAAGAGGGCTAGCATGGTTTAACTATTATGCACAAGGTTACACAACTTCAATTAAGAAGAATATGGTGTATGCTTACTTGTGTATGCTTCAATAAAATAAAAATATAAAATTTTTTCCACAAAAGTCTGTGTTCGATCATCATAATTGTAAACAATGACATCAAGTGGTGAAATTCAAAACAAGATTGTCTAAACCTTTCTGGCCAAAAAAAGTCAGGGTGGTGAAATGTTTTTCTAAAGAAAACTCTTACAGAATCAAGACAGACAGACTCCTGCGTTAGTGAATAATGCATGTGAACCTGAGGCTTTAACTGTCAAAGAGTTTCCTCCATCCAAAAAAAAAAAAAAAAAAGCACAGACCTACAATTGGTTCTCTTACGGTTAGTTGGGAGGAGTGGAGTTTTGCCACAGAAAGACATTAATCCACCAAAAAATAAAAAATAAATTTCACCCAACATCATGGTTTCAGGTTACTACATTTACTGTCGAGTCAGCAGCTTGTGCAAGAAAACGTGCCTGAATTTGTAATGACATTGAAATCAATGAGACCTAAATAGCATAACACAACAAATCACTTGGATCTCACTCGTCCTACATTAGATTATGTGTATCTATGCATCAATACCAGAGCAAATCGTTGGCTTGACTGCTTGGCTGAGCAGCCGGTATGAGGCAGTGGGATTTTGTAGCTGACTTGCATGACATCTATTTTTCAGTCTTGTTTTTCGGCAGTGCAGTGTTTTGACAAAACCCAACACAGCCGCAGAAGAACTGTGGGGCATGTAAGATAAACACAAACAGATTTTTCTCACTTCCGAGATCCTGCTCAAGACTCTGGAGGGGCAAAACATTGTTGGAAGGTGTAGAGAGGTGCTGCGGCTGCTCACATGCCCTGCAGTCTGCACAGCATGCGTCACGAGGCCTTAACAGACACCCACACACCTCTGCCTTCTGGATGGCTGACCAGAGACAGGCTGCCCCGCTATCTGTACAGACGGGTGTACTTTAACAACCTGCATTATTCAGCAAATGGGACCCATGCTGATAAGTTCCATGTATTTGGGCTCTCTGGGGTCACATCTGTCAGCCTGCACCTGTGTACGGCACTCTGAAAAAAGCTCTCAAAGATGCAGCATTATTCACCAAACATCATCAGGGGATGACAACAGTAGTGCAAGTTGAACAGGCTAAGTTTTATTAGTAGTACTCCATCAGCAGCACTCTCTTGCCTCCACACAAACACAGCCCTGCTCTGACTCTTGGGGCCGAGTTCTACACTATTCTTACAATGTTACAGGGTTTAATGAGACCACAGTGCAGAGAATCCTTTAAGCAGCCGAGTACACAGCTGCTCTACAATTAAAAAGGTCAGTTCACACAAAGCACTAAAAATATTTTACCATGCAACCCATAGTGTTCATGTTTATTGGTCAGGTTTCAAAATATCGAC
Source organism: Bovichtus diacanthus (assembly GCA_943590825.1). Lineage (NCBI taxonomy): Eukaryota > Metazoa > Chordata > Actinopteri > Perciformes > Bovichtidae > Bovichtus > Bovichtus diacanthus. The sequence continues at coordinate 1,146,139 of CALSBV010012130.1, forward strand.
CACCGAGAATGTCAAAAAGGAGGTACACAGGAATTGTGTTTGTGATGCTCACAAACTTACTTTCAAAGATCTCAAAAGCAGGGTTCATGGGTTGTTATAATTCACAGACCTTGGTATGAACTGTTTTTAAATTGAAAACAATTTTTTCCAAACGTTACAATTAAAGTAGTTAAGTGTCCAGGTCTGTGGACAGATTAGTCAGGGCACCATTAATGGACACATTCCATCAGAATTAAGGGTATGGCTGAAAATGTTTATACGATGTGGGTGAACTGACCTTAATAAACAATTACTTCTTGGTGACAGCTTGCAGCACACACCTTAAACAATTTCTGCCTGCCCCCATATTAGATGTATTAAAATCACATTAGAAATGCAAAGCTGTGTTGACTGTCATGTTATACAAAGAGGTAATCCAATAATTGTATTGTTTCCTGGATTTTAAAAGTTAAATGTGCAGGGATGTCCATTTACATGAATCTCAAGGTTTGTATGCAGAGCTGGACTAAAATCTCTTGGTAAACATTTCTAGCCCCTTCAACCAACTTTTCTCCTCCAGTCCATACACTGGGCTTGCCAAGTTGTAAAAGGATGGACAATGTAACAGGTACATTTAATAAAATGTAATCAAATATGCCTGCGAAATTTGTTCCACTTTCAATACTGCTTGCCTTTTCAGAATCATTTGCAGACACAGATGTGAAGCCATCATATGGCCAAACAGTAAAAGATAAGAAACTTGTCAATAAAGGCCTGGACTGTTCTAATCATATCCAGGGTAAGCATGAATGGGGAATACCTTTGAACTCACAACAACAAAAAGTCCAACATTTCAAAAACAGCAGAGGTACAATGTACTTAAACACACATTAAATACAGGCATTTTCAAATATAGTAAAAACCCTGTCTAATTGTTTCTTAGCATAATTTCCACAATATCAAAACATGCAACAACCTTAAAACATCCATTAATTTTCTTAAACGGGGACAAGCATAGTGACAAACAGACAAACCATAAATACACACCACAAATAAAACTAAGAAAGAAGAACAGTGCAAACAGTAATGATTTTACCAGGTATAACATTAGAGTTTGACATATAGGAGTCCAGCCTGTTGAATTCTTATGAGGTTAAGTGCAAACAGTCAAGTAAAGGAATCTCCACAGCTCCTAATTTATTGAAATTGACTCCTTTCAAATATTTTTGGGACCTTGGAAAAGCGCTTTTGGGTTGTACAATTCTTGGACTGCCATTCATGGAGGGTCGTTTTTGCCGTCTCATTTCCAAACCGTCTTTGGTAATTCCTAAAAGCACAGATCCAGAACCACATATTTTATGTTGTCTGTCTTAGGGCCGTTTTAAATCTCCACCTCTTCATATCTAGAAAAAATCTAATGAGAACGATGTACCTGCGTGTGAGATCAGAGGGATGCTGCCACTGTGTGCCATCAGTGCCTGGTGCCTGGTCAGCCACATGGGTCATCAGGGTCATCAGCTCACTCATGGCATCTTCAGGAAACAAATGTGCGATAGACTTCAGGTAATATCATTCAGCCCTACTTTCACATTAGTGGTGCTTAGCATTGCTATAAAAATAGTCCATTATAAGCAGGCTACCTTTATTTGCTCCTGGATGCTCCTTCATGTGCCTGGTGACCGAATGAACATAGAGCCGTTTCTCACGCTCCCAGTCCACCTCCCTGTCGTAGATCACCGGCCTGAAAAACATAATGGATCTAATGCGTGAAACGTTCATACGCACAGAATTGATCTTAGATTGTGCATGAGAACAATTTATGGAGTGCTCGACACCACACGTAAGCCAGTATGCACTACGCACAAATGCCCACTTGCGTTTTTTCAGTAAAATAACAATGGCATTAGCAATTTACTTTAACTTTAATAATTGTAAAATTAAGTAATCATTTCAAATGTTTACACTTATTAAAATCATTAAAGATGATTAAGTCTACCCTAAATGACAACAAAATTACCAATATGTCCGCCCGAACACACAAACCTGTTTCGCTGGCCAGCGTACAAGTCCTTCGTGCTGCACAACAGTTCGGTGGGTATGCGCTTGCATCAAGGTATTGTTGTAGATGGGTGGATTATTGGCTTAATTATATAGAATTATCACAAGTCTGCGTTATTAACTATTGTTATTACTATGACGATTATTAACATAAATCCATACTGATGCACACTCGCTCAGTGGTGGAGTGCACTATGGATATATTGAAAGGCTGGCGGCTATGTCTAGACACACAGCAGGTGGCAAGCTTTTATACACACATGAAAAAGTGTGCAAAATAACCATGTCCTGCTAGTGGGACACTGCATGCCGATAATAGAAAAGATTTGCGATACCCTGCCGTTAAAAATGGTACAATACCGTATTTTAATAGCATTGGTACTTTAAGAATGACAGTGTTTTAATGAGAGCTGTGTGTTTTTCTCTGCAAAGATTTTATAACCAGCAGTGTGACATGTGAAGGTGGAGATGTGAACGTGTAAAGCTGATCTAAATTAAGAGAATCTGCAGTCCTGGTTTGATATTAAAAATGAATGAGTGAACTCACTTTGATACAATTATTCACTCCTGATGTTTTAGGACTTCTTTTTATATCCTCCATTGCCTTGCATTGACATTGTCCAAATATTTTCTTCTTCCTTTATTTTTTTTTACCAATACATCTCCCCCCATTAAGTTTGATGTCCTGTCATCTATTATTCCATTACTTTTACTGATGTTTTAGGTTTTTGCCATGTTATCGTTTCAGTAACGGTATTGAGATACTTAAGGCATGTATCGTATCTAATATATAACTTTGGTATTGTGACAACACTATGGCTTGCTGTGTTCGGCAAAAAATGACTATGTATCGTGGTGTGCCCCCACCCCACCCACCAACACCTGAAGACATGAAGGATGATTGCTGGTCCGACCTGCCCACAGACGTGACAACAGTGACTCATTTCACTTTTTAACATGTAAGCAGATCACTTCTTACATTGCAAAATTACCTAGGCCTGTAGTCAAGGCAGAACAATTATTATGGCATTTATTATGGAATTTAGTGTCATTAATTTGTAAAACTGGATAACATATGCTAGGGTCCCTTAACAAAACTTCATTAAGTAACCTTTCTATCTCTGCAGAAGTGTTTTTTTCTTCTTGCTGCCCTTAGGTGGAATTTCCTCTCAAGTATCTCTCTTTTCTTCTTTTGTCTGAATTTAATGTTAACTGTCAAATGTCAAGGGCTTGTTGCTTTGCTGCCCTTACATGAGTTTATTGGGGCACTTCTCTATGAAAATTGAAATTGCTTGGCACACGCATCCAATTTAAGGTCAAACGTAAAAAATTGTCAACGTACTCAGATGGACTTGGCCGTTAGCGCACGTTTCATGAATCCCACATAAGATTTTCTTATTTTTCCCTTATTGTAGTGTGTAAGAACAAGAAAAATATTCATGCACGAGTCCAAATATCTCTCTACACGCTTACTTAACCACATTTAGCCAGACAAGACATCTGCTGCTTAAGACGGCAAGCTACGAGAATAGTTCAAACAAAACCATGCTTAATAAATATGAGACTATACTGAAGCTGATGACATAGAAAAGGTAAAAACATGAGACTATCATCAAGGATAGAAAGTTTCCCTTACAGCCATTAAGCCATGGCCAAAACTTCCATAGTGTGTTATACGGTCATACAGCTCCCTCTAGAGATGACAGAAGCTACTACCATACCTTTGACTCCTGGCACTGCTGACACATTTGGCAGACACAGAACCTCTATGCTTATCTGGGCTGGGCTTGCTGGGCTTGCTGGGCTTCTTTGCCAGAGTAGGCGCTGCTGTTTTAGTGGAGGTGAGCTGATTAAGAGCCACCACAACCGATTTCACCTTGAAAAAGTACAAAAGTTGAGTGTGTGTGAACATACAGTATGCACACTATAGAAAATGAGATCAGTAAACAAACATAACTCAATGTGTGCAGGACTACATCATCAGTACCTTACCTGAACTTGGAGGGGTAGTGATATCTCATAAGTAGTGTCTAGAGTGGATTCCTCTCCAACAAGTGTTGCTTGAAATATGGATGATTCAAAAATGGGGGAACCAATATTCCACGCCTCTTCAACATCATCTTCTAAAGTCTCTACAGGACAGTTATCAGACTCCAACACTAGCCCACTTACAATAGGACCCATATCACTGACTGAGAAGGAAACGTGCTGTCCAGACAGTGCAGCTTGTTCATGACAACCTAACTCAGACAGACCTTCAGGATGGAACTCCTTCTCTGGCACCTCAACCTCACCAATCCTGAGCAGGGGGCTAGAGGTATCTTGAGGCAGCTGAGAATATACTGCCTGAGAGGGGTTCTTTCTCATTTTAAGGTCCTTAATGTAGGACATGGAGAAATAAACCTCATCTTCTACATCTTTTACATTGCTCTTAAGCTCCTCTCGTCTTTCATCCACCTGTCCATCTCCTCTTTCCAATTCTTGTCCGGGTGCCACAGTCTGATTTAAGACTGGCTTGTTTTGAAATGTGTTGCTACTCCTACTTTCGCAGCTCTCTACATTCCCCAAATAATTGAGACACAATATGTCATCAACATCACAGTCAAAGGCAGGTGCATTGAGGAACACCTTCTCACACCTCAAACTGTGCGGTACGGCCCCATTATCCACCCCTGGCTCTGTTGAGGACCCACAGTTCACATGCTCCAACTGTAGCGGAGAGCTCACATCTTCTTTTATTTCACTGCCAATATCTTGTGTCTCGTTTAAAAATGCAGGCAGAGAGATGGCAAAAGATGATATGGAGTCCTGTCTTGCAGGTGGGCTGAAGTAGCCGAGGTCAGGGGACAAATCCTTTGGAATACAGGCTTTTTTTGCTGGAGTCTCATAACCGTCATTGGGACAGAAATTCTCTAATTTTCTTTTGACACACTTATTTACTACCTCAATTTTTAAATTTGTAAACGGATTCAAGGAATTTTCCTGTTGACAGAGATTGGCCTTTTGCTCACAAGTGATCACCCTGGAATATATAGACAGAGGTTTCAAGTGCCTGGCTGTATGGAGCCCATTGAAAATTGTGTTTGTCTTTTTATCCATGTCTGTTGAAAAAAGAAAAAGAAAAAACACAAACATCAGATCATCAATTAACAACCTTTAGATTATCGTTTAGAAAAATGCAAAAACTTCAATAAATCAATTATGGGAGCTACATTTATTAAATATTTTACTTTTATAGTTAATTTAAATATATTTACTTCATTAGTAGCTCATTATTGATTATGTCAAGAAAAAAAAAACATTTTTTCATTACATCCACAATCCTACACAAGTAGAAGTATTAAGAAGCTCATGACTAATCAAAAACCCTGAACACAACGTTAATCCCAATCAAGATAGTAATGGCTCGACACACACTTGCTAAAGCTTTGCTCAAAATTCACAGGAATTTGTATTCAATTTAAAGATAAACAAATAATGTCCGAAGACATCACATTTGTCAGGGTGATTTAAATGAACTAATAGAAAATGCCGACTGATGTTGTCCTATTTATGTGGCAAACTAAATAGCGGTTTCTCAAATATAACTTAAAGTCTAAAGGTTCAGCCATTGTCAGCATTAAGCGCTACAAATAACGTTAGCGTTATTTACATGAACGCTATATTACATTACATTATACTAAACAGCTAAACACAATGTGCATTTTTCTAAAAAGGGACACCTTGTAGTCATTTTATGGAATAAAGTTAGTTGAACTTTTCAGATATTAACTTGTCAATTCATTTTTTTGCTAAATTATTTCCCTCTGGTGTAGCATGAACTCCGTAGTTAGCTAATGTTAGCTAAAGCCCAGACAGCTAACTAATAGGCTTGGTGGTAGAGAACAAATACATTGCACAGAGTAAACGTCAATTTATCCTCGAAAATGGCTACTGTTTCCAACATTTAACTAAACAAATTGAATTAACATTGAAGGTGGTTACCAGCGGTAAAAGTACTAGCAGCGATAGTTTAAAACATGTAGCTGTTAGCTAGCTAGCTATCTTTGTTTACATTAATAATAGTTTGGCGGACAAAAAGTAAACTGTAAGCGGTAAATTAAGGTAAACTGATGCCAGTCACCCGAATTGTGTATTAATGCACCATAAAGAGACTCACCTCTTATCGGAAGATCAGTAAAGTGAAGACACTAGCTGCTGCTCATTAACAGCTCTTTACACGCGCTCCTCTCGCTCAGCCGCGCGCTCAGGTAGTTCATACAAGAACGTGCACAAGGGGCGGGGGTTAAATGCGATGGGGGTGCTGTTCAAGTTCAAATGTATCTGAAGTGTAGCATACTGCATTGTTATCATTTCAATCTGTTCGTCCGGCTCGTTACTACAAGCGACTTCTGAATTGACAAAACTCCAATTCTAAAGCTCTAATATATTAGCCATCGCCTCCATAATTACATTGCATCACAGTACAGTTCATTTAGCAGATGCTTTTGTCCAAAGCGACTTACAATAAGTGCAAACAATCATGAGGATACGACTCTAAACAGCGAGAATCTTTCAAGCACATAAGCTTCAAATAGGTATAATCATACAAGTGTAGAACAATAGCTTCAAATAAGCCAAACCAAAGTAAGAGCAACAAAGACAACCAATAGAATACAAATTCAACCAATAGCTTCAAATAAGCCGACCAAGTGCAAAAGTACAATAGATTTTTTTTAATATGAGATCTCACAGATCTGACAGAACCAAGAAATAAGAGAGGAAAGGTGTCTTTAGCTCCGTCCCAATATGCTCACTGGGATGAGCAACTCTGAATGGTTTTTTTTTTTAATCTGTTGTGGCTGTTCTGTATTAGCCTATTGTTTTTTTCCTCTGCCTTTTATTGCATGTTACTTTTGACTGACACCAATGCTGCACTTTGGGGTTGAAGAAAGACAATCTTGAATATAGATGGTTCCGGTTGTGGGTCAAGGTTTAGTGAATGTTGAAGAGGGAACTTTACTAGATTTCTTGTACGACATCCAAGTCGTACTTAGACTTGGTTTACCAGGATATTTGGGGCCTTAACGCATTTTTGTTCAAAAAAGAAATAATGTAAGTCCCTATGTCACATTCTTTAATATGAGGAACAGTTGACAAAGAGCCTTCAGAGAACAAAACCTTGGGCTGAAAGAGAAAATGTACTTATATTTGTGATTTGCGTGAACTGACACTTTACAATGAGATCCAAGTAGGATAACATATACCCTATTGCATGGGTCTTCAACAGGTGGCAGTGCAGTCTTTCACACAGGAACACAGAGCTACCTCACACTTAAAGTTGCCATGTGTAATTCTGAACCTGCTGCTCAAAAGAAATAGGCAGCAGAATTTCCCCTCTACTACTGGTTGCATACAATCTAAATTCATCAATCATAAAAATCATCAGTTATTTAAAAAAAGCCAACTATAGTATGTTATCATATGTTTAGTTGTAGTAGTTTTGCCTATTTTTTGCATTGAAGTTTTAGAGTATTCTAATTTAGTCTTTAAATTGTGTATTTTATAGCTATATATCTCTCTCTCTCTCTTGTAGTGTTGATATATTTACTGTATATTTTTGAACTCCTGTGTAATACAGTCAGTCGGTCAAGTGGGCAAGAACTGCTGAAAATCTGAGATCCAGTTAAAAAAACACTGGTCTCTTATAATCTTAATGCGGGGCTTAGTCATATGTGCGATTACTGTGGCACTAACCGGGGGCTGTATAGTCTGTGTAACGTTACATTTCGGGGGGTTTTATTTGGAAAAAAAAGTGGTCAATTGTCAAGCTTATTATATCAGAAACACATCCCCACACTGGAGCTTATAAAACATTATCAAAACAAACAAAAAAACTGATGTAAACATTATTCAAATACTCAGGTGAGAAGTAATCATGGAACCACATGAACATTTCCAAATGTCCTGGTATAGGTTTTGTCCTGTCAAACTCGTGATGTGCATTAAAGTTCTTTTAAAGTTATAATAGGTCAAGGGTATACTTTTGTTAAGGGAAATTCCGACATTGCACAAGCATTATTTCTTGTGCGCTAGGCTGACAACTGAAAAAAACCCACATACTGACTACTATGACACATACTCATGCACAAACTATATACAGTATACACACACACACACACACACACACACACGTGTAACAATCTTCTCTTGAAGTTCCCGGAAGGCTGAACCCCTTTGTGTCCTGGTGAATCACGAGATATAGTAGTATAGTTTACAGTGCAGTTTACAGAGGAGCTGTGATGTTTTCCCTGTGACAGACAGCTTGGTGCTTTAATCAGTGTCTTCACTTCATGTCGCAAGTTTTCTCACACCACAGAAGTTCAACCCATATGACTCACTTTGACTGGCTGGGGCATATCACCAGATAATAGAGCACACCCTGTTACTATAAAAAAAAAAAAAAAACACAACTACCATTACACTAGACAACAAACAATGGTAGCTTTTTATTGAAGATAATGTGACATGATTTGATAAATGGTGAATGGATGAAAGAACATTTTACAAGTTTACAGGGGAACTCATGGAATATAATTGAAGAATTAAAAAGACATAAAATGACTGGATATAACCACCTCACAATCCAATATGACTGTATCTTCACTACATCACAAACAATTGTATTGGATAGAATACATTGCACACATTATTGCATCCAAACACGTTTTGTGTATATATTACATTACATGTCATTTATCAAACACTCTTATCCAGAGCGACTTACAGTGAACTAACTACAGGGCTGAAGTGTGTTGCTCAGGAGCTCAGTGGTGGCAGCCTGGTATTGAACTCACGACCTTCCGGTCTTCTATTTGAAAGCCTGACTACTAGACTACCACCTCCCATTATTTTTTATTATTTATAATTTAGTATAGTGTATAATATATGTATATATGCAGATATATATGTGCTAACATTATTTACTTACTATATCTTATATTTAGTCTATTATCCAATAGTACGAACATATCTATTAATATACATATGAGAAATAGTTCAATAACATATTAAAACCATCTATATTTCTCTGTGCAGGGAATGACTTAAGGCTTCAGATGAATATTGAGAGTTGTTGCTGTAATGCTACAGGACACTGAAAGGGCACTCCCTGGTGCTGCATTACGAGTCTCCGAACTTCCACAGCTTTGGTTCACGTCAACACCAATATGGGGTCCTGACTGGACCTGGGGAGGTCACTGCATTGCTACTGGCCGTTGGTCCTAAAAGTATAGTTGCTGTCTGTCTGCTTCCGCAACCTCAGTAACTATGCATCTGTGCACCAAAACATCATAGCCAACTAATGGCTGTGCAAATATTATCACGGGTGACACTTAGAAATACTGTTGAGCTGGGATAGTGCTACGGCCAACATAACAGTTGGATCTCACCAAACATGAGACTGTAATGAAAGTAAATTAGTGATGGGGAATGATTTTAAGTGACACTTTGGCCTATTAAGTCTCCCATATCCAGTCATATATACTACGCCTAAAGACAACTGTGGTGGATTATGTCTCAAGTGTAACAATGACACAGTGAATGAATGCTTGCAGTGCTGATGTCAAACTGTAACTCAACGTGATGGCCACATGTAGACATTGTCCTGAACTGATTGCATTCATGGATAATCTGTAAAATGTACAGCCTAAGATAATATACAAAAGCATAAAAAATATACAATAAAAGTGTTTCCCTGGAACTTTTTCCTGCAGCAGTGGCATGTTAACATGATGGTAGTAGTGGATGTGGGTTGGAGGGAACAAACTAAGAACTGATCAGCTGTGGCAATACATGCTTCGGCTACTAATCCGTAACAGTAACACAATTTAAACTGTGCATGAATGCATAACACAATTTAGATTTAGAATGGGAATGTATTGTTTCAAACAGGGAAAAGATGGTTCCGTAAAGAAAAAGGCACAACACACTGATTTTGGCCGAATGTAAAGAGTAGTGCAGCAGAAATACTGAGATAATGTAGGAATGAAAGCACACTGCTACTAAAAGAAGGTAGGGAAACACTGGGAAAAGCATAAAAATAGTTCTCAGCTTGAATAATGTCATAATGCGTGTACATGGCACGCAACACTAGACTGAAACTACTTTAGATTTCAGTCTAGAGTAGATCTACTATCCAGGCCTCCACATCCTCAGCTGCTGTAAGGACAGCGTTCTGCATCTTCACTGTGCAACGGTGTACGAGTGAGATGTAGCTGTATGTCCTATCAATGAAAATAGAGTATTATTGGAAAATTTGCCAGATGAGGGAAATACATGCCATTTTATATACTGATGTGATTTTAAAAAATACCTCAAATTTTACCTCTGTATTTGCAGTACAGGGCACAAAGGACGACGGCGAACCCGGCCAGCACCAGGAAAACAGCAATAATAACACCACGCATCTCTGCCAGGAGAAGAGTTTTTCACTTAATATACCAACAGAGAGCATTTTATTTAACCTAAAAAGTCCATTCGTTCTTTCAAATACCGTAATTATCACAAAAAAAAAAATGCATTTTCTTTAAACTTACTACTACTACTCATGCATATTCATGGAGAGCCATGTAGCCCTCCTACACTCATCTATAAAGAACTTAGAATAGAATAATTAAGGCAATACATTTTGTAAATACGCAGTTACTGTATATTACGTAATAAATCCACAGATTGATGATCCAATTTATTGGAAAATTCATGGTCAGACAGACCAAAGATTACCCAACATAAGTGATGGTTTTTAGTTCAACCCTACCTGATCTCTGAAACACTCTGGCAGAAGTTAGACTACAGTCGGCTGTAAAAAGAAGAAATGTGTACGTCAGAACATTGGATGACGGGAAACACATTTAAAAAGGCTATCAAAGATACAACTGGAGGACAGTCTGACACAAGGTAAAGGGTAGAACGAAATGTTTGCAATGACAATGGAAACATACATACATACATATCCCTCACAGACAGAGTTAAGTGACAGGAAATGATACTCACTCGCACAGTGAGCCGTGTAAGGTTTCTTCTATGGAGAAGAAACAAAAAGGGGCAATACAGTGAGATTATTTTTAAGCAGAAGCAAGACATTTTCAAATGGATATCTTGAGCGTGACGTTTTCAGTACCTCTGATGTCAGAGTTACCATAGCTTATCAATAGGGCCATCGTCAGTGTGCAGTTCACGTGGTAAAAGTGCAATACCTCTGAAGGGCAGTGACGTTGATAGACAATCTCGTTGAAGCATTTTAAGGTGATGAGAGAGTGGATGCTGGCTCCCGCCACCCGGTCACGGTTTGCCTCGAATGTATGTGCAATCACATGGTTCTAAAGTGAACAAAGAAAGGGAAAAAAAAAATAAATCAGTCCATCACACAAACCATATAACCTATAAAACCCTCAGGCACATGTCTGTTGTAGTGAGGATACAGTGCTATGCTCATCCAAACAACTGATGTGCATGTGTGAGCAATATAACTACAAAAGGACATGCAAGCTATATTTTGATATTCATCTGCCTTTTCACTGCTGAAATTTGACACGTAGTAGCACAATATATAACAGCAATAACGGCTGCGTTCAGGTGAGTGTGTGCCCGGGTCTGCAAATGTTTACCGGCACATCTAAATTGAATGGACCCATAAGAGTAATAGTCACAATAATAATGTTATTGCAACTGTGCTTTTCCTGCTGTGACAAATCAAACTGTTTGTCATGATAAATATGTGAAACTAGAAAGTGTATCACTTGAGAAAAGTAAAAAAAAACTGAGCCGGACTGTTCGGGCTTGTCTATATTACACTTGTATTGGCCCACGAGTATTGGCAGTCGGATTCCTTGACATCATGGAACATAGGTACGTCTGAGATGTTGTACACTGTTCGGTCAGCATACAGGGTGACAGTGCAGTTAATGTTCTCTGCACTGCAAAGTTGTAGAAAGCCACCTGGGGACAAAAAGACAACAACAACAAAAAAATTAGCCGAAACAAGATTTGGTTATGAAGCGTTCTTAGCATCAATGTTAGATAGACTTCAATAATGCAAACATGCACAATAGTGCAGGCTGCTGCTCAAATGATCTGGTTTTGGTAAAGAATATGTTAGCGTCATTAAGCCCTATATAGTTGTCCTGCCCCAGATCTAATTACTTTACATTTAAATTGAAACATGGCTTTTAAATTATTCTGAAGTACACACACATAATGCTTAGGAATATCAGTGCACAGTTGTGAACTCATGGTTCTTTGTTCCACGGTGTAGCCTCCATGCATTTCCGTTCATCTGTATTGCAAACGAATAAGGTCTACAGCCAGTGTATGGGTATTCTCATCCCAGCCTCCTTACGGTCACGCCAGAAAGAAGCCCCGCCCATGAACGTGTTGAAGCGTTAAGCGTTGCTCAAATAGCTCAAATGACTCAAATAATGCGTTATAAAACACGTTATACGACATCTACGACGTCTAAAAACAATAATGTCACATCGTTCATTGTGTACCAGCACGCAACTCAAGTTCAGTCACTTTTCTCACGGTGAGAAGATACGAGTCAAGTCGACTGACGCAAACATCTAGAAACCTCTGAGTAAGCAGAACAACTTCACTACAGTCATAGATGTTTAGGTTAGGGTTAGGGTTAGGTTGGACTCAATGAATCATTTAAGACAATACTCACATGCAAATAAGCACCACTCAGGGACGTGCATGATGCTGCTCAGACTGTCGGCACTGTGTCGTGTGATGGGAAGAACGCGCACGACTGTTACTTGTTTAGAAAAAAAACGACCTTCAAAATAAAACATGTTTTTTTTTTTTTTCTTCTTCCCCACACGCGTGTAGACTTGCGGCTTGAGTAATATTGAATATAATTGCAACGGATGTAAAGGGTGTACGTGTAGGCTGTATTTGATATGATCCAATAAAGACTTCCAGAGCTCGTGTTGTGTGGAACACGTGTGTCTAAACATGGAGAAGCTGCGCTCAGTTTTTATGCTCCATATATCCGGAAGAAACTCACAGAAAACTGCTGCTCCTGTGCTAATCTCACTTCTTTAAATCAAGGCATTGATGGATTTGCAGTGAGTCATTTGATAGCAGCATTCCAGCCCACTGAACTATTTATCTTATCTATATTTCACTCTTCTTCCACCGTCCTGAATGTTTTGTTATCAACTATGCTTTTATTGTTGAAAATGAATCTGGGGAAGGTGTCTGTGTTGCGGGCCTTGAGGCCGGCTGATGCAAGATGTGAGTAAACCGAAAGGGGTTTGCCATCGTGTGATGATGATGAAACGTAACACATTACGTTAAACGTAACACTAGTGAACTGGATTGTGATATTTAAACTATATGAAACCTGAAAAGCACTACAGTAATTAGTTTTTATTTCAAATGAATTTAACCTGGAATTAAAAATCCTGCTTTCACACCTGTTTGTGTGCATTAAATTAATTATGTACGACTGATTGATTATGAATTCTGGAAACACTTTATGACAAAAGTACAACTCATAAACTTAAGCAATGCGTACTAATGCGTGACTCATTTCAGACCCAGTTGAAACGAAATGAGCTCAGCCTCTCTGAAAGCAGAACGGTACCTATTCTCATGGAAATATAAAGATTTCGTTTTCCTTCTATCTTCTGGCTGGAGCAACAGATGTAGATGGGGAAACAGAGGAGCTGGCAGCAGTTGGTGCAGGAAGTGTAGCACCGGTGTCCATTGTTATCTTTATTGTTACTATTGTTATATGGGAACAGCCGGACAGGCAGATGATGGCTGAATAATTTAAAACAAGGGAAATAATAACTCAGCACAAATAGCTCACAGTGCCACTACTTGAACGTTATGTCTGTCAAACAAATGTGTCCGCACCTTTGCACAATGGAATCCACAAACACAACTGTGTGTTCCTCCAAACAGAGATCTGCCCTCTGTGCTGGAGCGGACCCCACACAAGGCAAACACAACTGCAATACAACATTCGTATGCACTTGTGCCATAACTTGACTTAAAGGTAACACTTTTACCTTCTGACAAAGATCCCTTCTTCTGTCTCGTTGCTGGCCTGTTTCCAGCTTCCCGAGAGTCAAACTGCTGTGGCAGCAAAACCTCCTAATCCGTCTGATACTTTTACTCTATTTTTTATCTGTATTTATTTATTTCCTTGTGCTGCTGCAACACGCGAAGGTCCCCTTTGTATGGGTCATTATGTACTGGACATTGTATGGAGGCTAAATAAGCCACAGCTTGTTCAACTAATTAGTTGTTTTTTTAATCATTTTACAGAGTCAAACTAGCATTGTGTGCATGTGCATGCCACCATTGAAGACAATATTGTGCAATATTTCTTCACTTTACTTCTATTTTTCTTATCTTTATTGTTACTATTGTTATTTTTTGTTTTGTATTACTGTGTGCATTTGCCCTTTATTTAATTCTCCATTTAATTTTAGTGTCCACTTATTTTATTGCATTCTTTTTACCTTTCTGCTGTGACCATGTAAATTTCCCCGCTGTGGGACTAATAAAGGATTTCTGATTTTGAAAAGAGATATAGAGCATGTGCAGACATGCGTATACGTTGCATATTCGCCGTCCACCCAAAAAATGTCCCTACTAAAAAAAGAAAAACATTTACAGCTACGAAGACAGAAGATTTGAATTATATTGCCCAACTCTAGTTATTACAAATACTTGTGCTTCTACTACCAGTCCAACTATTAGTTATTAATAATGTTAGTACGCCTGCTTCTGTGGAGCGAGCAGGGCGCTCAGCAGCTCCTAATACTTACTGTTTACGGTCTGTTACAGCTGAAACCCCACTAACACTACTGGCATTACTCTTCATACTACCTGCATTAGATTCAAAGATACTTTCCTTCTTTTAATACATATATATTTTTAATATACTGTATATAAATTAATATTTTAATTTGCAAAATCAGTTGGAAGACTTTCCATTACTTATGGACAGCCTTAAGTTTTTGATATATTTTTTGTAGAATTGGGAGTTTTTTTTAAATGACATAAAGACTTAGTAACTGGGTAACAGTGAGGCTCACCCACCCTAACCCTTCAGAAACAAACCAACAACAACAATGTAAAACTGTTCTATAAACTCTTGCAATTGCTTTAAACTTCTCTGCTTTAATGAATTACTTTTGTCTTTTTTTTTAAATTTATTGTCATTTCAATTATCAACACTAACATTTGATGGATATTTACACAAAATTCATGAATTTGAACGTTTGACTCTCGACTGCTTTCTCTAGTCGTGCAGCTGCAGGAGCATCAGAGACGGAACCGCTCAGAGGATTTGGAAGCAGGGAGAAGATGGGGAAACTTACCGATATGTGACAACATTTCTGTTCCATCCGATCATCTTTTACCACCATTTCTCCTCGTGTTTCATCTGCACGTGTCAGAGACTTTACTTTATAACTCCCAAGTGTATTTGTGTGCAGTGAAGTCTGTCCTCTTGGTCTTAGACACTTCAAATCAACTGTGGGATGACACTGAGGGCCTTTCTGTACTGTTGTGATCAGTCAGACGAAGGTTCTGGTGTGTTTTTAATGGTAAAGTAAACTTTTTTTTACTATGTATTATTGATATTACTGGCTGCTAGAGTATTACTCTCACGTTTCACTTACTGTATTATGTTAACCTGCTACTTACTTACCACGGTTGTTGTTTTTTTATTCTATTTTGTACTTTTTCATTTATATTGCCCTTTTATCTGCACTGTCCCTTTGCTGTTGTAGCGCTGTAAATGTCCCCACTGTGAGACGAATAAAGGTTTTCTGATTCTGAAGACAGAAAACAGGAGCACACCATGTTGGCTTATAGGTCCACTGCCAGTAGATGGCAGTGCAGGGTCTTACATTACAATAAAAAGCTGTGTCCAACATTCAATACAGAACAGTCCCACATGCCAATCACATCATCCATGCATGCAGTTTTATTCGCTGAGGTCTTGAGGTATCTGCCACTGTGACCTGTGGCGATCACAGGATTGACAAATTACACTTTCATTTTTTTTGACATTTCATCTGGCGGTGCAGTGTCTCATACCTAGATCTGCAGATCTGGTGACACAGGGCACATGCAGCTGTTTATAACACCTCTTGCCTAACTCCGTTTGTGATCATTGGAAGAGAAAACATTTGTATACAAAATAGACTTGACCATAAACGTCATGGTGTATATGAAACTATGCTCCAGTAAATATGGTCCAATAGCTCTCCCCAGAGGTGAGGCCACTACAGTTCAATTTCACTCCTGGCACTTCCAAAAAATGTGGCAATCTGGGGGACTCTCTGGCTTTTTAAAAGAAAATCTTAATCCTTCAGAAATACATGTCCAACCCAGACCCTTAACCAAACCCAACCTAAAGCTGGTCATATCTGCACTTGTGACCCTCCTTTCTCTACATTTACATTTGAGTGCACAGCTTCCGACATACTGCCCCAGACAAATGTCCAAACCCAACCAGGGCGCTGGATGAAGGATGTCGGCTGATGCGGTTCTTTGTATTCCATCGCCAGAGGATTTTTGGAATGAAGAAGAAAAGTGGATTAAAAGAATGCCATTATCATCTAAGCAACTGATTTCAATAAACAATTGATTGACATATAATTTCCATACAACACACACGCTGACTAACACTAGTAATCAGATGGAACAGTGACTAATCTTCTGAACGTAAACCATGACCTTTCGCACCCACTTGTGCATACATTTCATTGCATACGTTTGCTAAACCTGGTGTTAACCGTGTATGTTCAGCAGTGCAGAGCTACCTGGTGTCATTAATGACCACTAAATTAAGCATATTTGAAGTTTAAGAACTTAACTTAAGCTCTGCTCTTTGGCCCCATGTAAAGCATTTAAGCATCAATATAAGAATGCATTTAAAACATTACAGTGATCAGCAACAACCAATAAGAGATCTGGTGGAAAATCCGCAGGATTGCTTCAGAGAGCTGCTGTTCTTCCAGCACAAACAGAGCTGAAGATATCAGAGATTCGGTCAATAGCAGACGAAGAAAGACTTACGTTTCAATTCATCAGTGAAACCAAAGAGATTTTTTTTTTCCTGAAGGAGGGAACATTTCCACTGAGGCAGTGAACAGAAAACGTAGCTGTAGTAATAGTACCACAGCCTGTAGGCAACGCATTACACAGGTATGAATCCTCTCAACTGGAGCAACTACTAATTACCGGGCAAAACTCAAAGGTCACAATTTAAAATATCAAATATGAAAAAAGTAGCAAATCCTTACAGAAGATGAAATTTGACTATTTTACTCAAGTTCTGGTGCATGCTGTTACAAAGCCAAAAGAGTAACATGTCTTTTACATGTTGTCTATATTACAAGTAGGGAGGTAATGTTTAAATCTTTCCCCCCGTCAGACAGGCTTCTGTGTAATATTTGCACATGCATTCTAATTTGACCTATTAAAAATAAAAATAGTACATATAGCCTGATCTTGTTTTGACTGATTGTCCATTAACATATTTTCAAACTGGTAATGTGAGCTGGATACAGTTGAGAACAAAATAAATTCCAAGGTTGAGCACAAGTTACATTGAGACTTGAGGTAACAGTGATACTATGACGCTCTTGGGGTCCGAGGTACACAAGTTCACAAAAAAGTACAAAAAGAAAAAATCATTTTGGAATAAATATCACACATACACAATTCCACTTTTATTGAATGTTATGTAAATTAATGAATTAAATTAAATTCATACATAAACAAATGCCAAAAAATAACTGTAAACTAAAAAAAAATAAAATAGTAAACTAGCAAAGTAAATGTAACAATATAATTTAAAATACAGTGGTAGAGTGCCAATAAAACACTTTCACCCTCATGGACTACATGTTTTATTTTTTGAACTATGAATCACAGGTGACTAAAGAAACTCGCTGGCCTGGTCAAAGACATGCTGAAGTGAAAACAAATTCTCTGACGTGTCGACACTTTCCCATCCAAGTCCTGTCCTTGAGCCACAGGAGGAATAAAGACCGGTTTAGTTTGAAATTTGGTGCTATTTGGAGTTTCCTACAACATGGGTGGGAAAAAAGCATAATGAATACTGTGATTCAAAGTAAAAACAATGAAACGTGAAAAGAGTGAATAGAGGCACTGTATACAAGCCTGAATAATGAGCTTGATGCTTATTGACATTAAATTCCCTTACATTAAATATGTGCTTTTCAAAGTGGATGAATGCTGAGTGCAAAAATAGATTTTGCATTAGAAAAAAAAAAAAATAAGATTGTCATTTTGTTCGCATCCATTTTTCACACAAGCACTCTTTGACCAAAACATACACACATTTTCTTTTAAAGCTTTTGTTGCCCAACGAAAGGCTGAATCCTTGAAGCAAATAGGTTGCAACTTTATTGTAGTACTTTAAAACTAGTGCATTGGTGGCCTTCACCAGTGACTTTCCCCTCTAATCCGGTTACATTTCTCCATTTCTAGGTAAATAAAATATGTGACAGCACCCTTGTTGACCTTTACCTCACGCATCGACCTGTTCAAAACTCAACATATTCTCAAATCTCGCTTTGTACATTTGTATTCTGTACATCCAAACACTCACTTTCTTTAACGCAATGTACTCAAGCACATACCACAAACACATTACTAACAGTGAATGGGTAGACAGATACAAAAAAGGAAGTAATACACTGACAGTAACAAACATTAAATGACTGCATGTGTTTTGTTTTTTTATTTTGTTTTTGTTTTTTTTATAGAAAAAAAGGGATAAATTGGTTTGTATTGCTTTGGCCTGTTATGTGAGCAGTCTGCTCCTGTTGTCCTTCTCTGGTTGTGCAGATGCTGGAGCATCAGAGAGCCACTGGACTGAGCCACTGAGAAGAATTGGCAGCAGGGAGAATGTGGGAAACCTTACTGATGTCACAAAGTGTCTGTTTTTTCACCGTTTCTCCTCATGTTTCCCTGTTTTCCTTCTTGGCGGAGGCTTCACTTTTAGAAAGTGTCTTTTTGTGTGCTGAAGTCTGTGTCCTCTTGGTCCCATTTTCCTGGGGACTCTTCAGTGTTGAAGTCCTGAGGGTTTACCCCAATGTCCAGGACCTGGGGGTTAGTGCGAGACTCAGCGAGTCTGGAGGAACAGAGGACAACAGACATTTTATTAGCAACTGCTATGAGAAAACGTGAGTAGTGATCAAAAATGTTGTTATATGAATGACAATTCATGACATTTAAAAAGGAATGCTTCACCCCCAAAATGACCATTTGTATATCAATTACTCACCCTGTGTTAATGTTTGTTGAACGAAGAATCCAAAAACGGAGAAAGCATCCGTTTAAAAACTCTCACATAACTCCTGGAGTATTATCCAAGTCTCATTTATCCAGTAGTATACTCACTTGATATAGTTTTGCGGTTGTTAAATGCAGCCCAATCTACTTTAATTCACAAAGAATTTTCTCTGTTTTTTTGGATTCTTTGTTCACCGTGGAGGCATGTGAGAAACAAAAAACAACGTTTTCTTCAAGAATTCAAGGCAACACGGGGTGAGTAATTCATATACAAATGATCATTTTGGGGGTGAAGTATTCCTTTAAATAGCTTGTTAACAATGGTAAGTACAATGTATACAGAAAGTATGAACATAAACATGACCAAAAAAAAAAACAGTGGCATCCCTATATGTAATGAAAAGAATCATGATAGAATTCAAATTAAATCCACATGTGGCAATAAAATGTCCCTTTCTAAACTAATCATGGTATCCCAACATTATACTGCCCATACATACATACAAAATGCCTTTTTAAACACAAACATGTTAGAACTACATGTGAACACACACTGGTTTCATTCACCGTGACAGTTCTCATTCAGTGTCGTGGCACTAACACAGGGTTCGTACGGCTTTTTAAGAGTCAAGTTTAAGCACTTTCAAGGTACATAAACCAAAAATGTCCAGACACCCGAAGCCTTTATCAATAGTCTAAATTGCTACTATAAATGCAACTGCGGAAGAAAAAAAAGAAAAAGTTTACAGAATTCCTTTATACCCACAGCATTAATTGTATATTGCAACTTTGTTTATTTTACCAGCTGTTCATATTAACTTTGATTGTAGGTTTTGATCGTGATTATTTAATGCTAAGCTAGCTCCAGTCCGCTTTGTGTGTCGGGTGCCGGGAGACAAACCCACATGACGGGATTGTTTCTTTCAAATATGAAGAGGATTTTTGGTTTACAGGAGTGGCTGATGGTGTGGATGAAACACCGTACTGTGTCTAACACCAAGCGTTTGTCAAGGAGTATATTCAAACTCAAGCATATTTAGAATATTTCTAGACTTTGTACGAACCCTGTAACAGAGTGCAAAGCTGATGGAGGCGAGGCGGAGACATACAACACTTGTGATGGAGACATGGACACACACTACATCGGGTTCTGTGGCAGTGACGATGATGTGTCTCTAATTAAAAGTCAAACAAGTCTTGTTAATGGTATATGGCCTTAAAAGAAAGCGTGAATCTACATGAGTCTTAACCAGTCTGGATGAACACTGGTATCCAGACGGATGAGCAGGCTTGAATAGTGGGTTGACTGTGGGGAGAATGGAGGTGGAAGTCACGAGAGCCAGTGAATGACGTTGTTACCTGAGTAGGATTCAAAGCTATCCAGACTGCGGCTGGGGGTGCAAATGAAACATCACAAGTCAGGCAATAATTGAACTATTCTGAACAGCCTCATAATAAAGTGAGTGGATACATTTATGTTGCCACAGTGTTACTTTATGTCCATAGTTGTGTGCTTTAACATAAGACCACAGCATTAGGTTTAACCATAATTAGAAATCAGGCCCGTTTTGCCTCAACGTCTGCCAAACAGAAAACATATACACATCAAACTGGCCTTTTCCCTCACTGTGATCAACAGGCACTTCAGAGGCTTTAACGTCTACTAGAGGGAGCAACAGCAGATGGCAGTGCAGTCTCTCAAAAAGAAATAAAAAATTATCTCAACACATGAATTTATCTTCAGCTCAAAAAGTCCCATAGATAGATAGATAGATATATATATATATATATATATATATATATATATATATATATATATATATAAATATAAAAGCCACGTTGAACCTCAGAATTTAAACTTTGGTGTTGCAGTCAGGGAGCAGATGTCTTTGTGATGCCTGTTTATGAGTGCATACTTTGTTTCCCGCACTCAAAGCAGCTGTATATGCTGCATGTGTTTCTCAAGCGTAATATAGCTTACACCCTCTGACCACAAATCTCTGTTATTTTAATCTGAAAAAATATTGTGGAGTAGCCTACTCAAGGCAGGGCCCAACCATCCATTAATCCAGAGCTCATTTCAACCCTCACGCAAAAAAACAGAATGTGCCACACGGCAACTACCAGGTACCATAATTTAACCATCATTCTGTACATTCTGCACAGAGTCATGAATCGTCTCTCACATCTAATCTCTTCCGCTGTGACCCCGACCTGACCCAGTACAATCAGCTCCTCCTGATGGACAGAGATGTCAACCCGGCCCCTCGGGCGCCCTGAATTTCCTTCAATTACAGAAAATCTACACGTGGATGCATTTGTGCTTACGCTGGGAGCATCCTCATTAATCACAGAGCGGGAGATTAACAGCGTTTGGGTGTAATTACAGTGTGTGCAGACAAATAATCATCTGATAACAGGGCTAAAATGGCCTCTTAGCGCTTGATTACAGAGACAGTACAGCCCATTCTCCCTCGCACTGAATGAGAGTGAGAGAATTAGCAGCCCCCTGTCCAATTAGCAAAGGAAGTAAAAGGCAGGGCCAAAGGAAATAAATGCACTAATAAAGAGTTGAATGAGTCTTTTTGGCAGTACGGAACAAATGGCTGTAAAGAGTTGCGCCGTGCAACCCGACAGCAGACCACCGCAGCTTATCAGCGCGTGCTACTGTTCAGACGAAATTGAAACATTAAAATCATAGTGGACGCCATTCAGATCAGTTTGCTGACGAACGCAGACAGAGTTTAAGGAATTCCAAATCAATGCAGACATTGGACTTCAACCTTGAATATGCACATTATGAGACTATGGGTTTTCGATATACATACCAAATAACGTGTCCCTCAGCAGCACTCATTTGTAATCACAGGCTTTCTGTGCTCATATGAAATCAGTGTGTGGGCCTGAGCTGATGGTAAACACAGCCTACAAATGCAGCATGACTCAGGGCGGGTGTCGGCTGTGTCAGGGCCTGTAAACTGAGCCCGTCTCCTGCCTGTGGGAGGGCTCTGGGGTGAACCCAGCCGAGGGAGAGGCAGTGTTTATTGCGAGAGCAGCCCCAAACCACAGGTAGCTATTTCTAGAACAACAGCCTGTGTGGCTGTTTAGCAGAGCCCGGGATTTTAGGGGAAAAAAAAAAACAAATCCACACTGGTTCTCACCTTGAGAAAGCCTCGTCCAGACCGTCCTCCAACTCCTGCCACACAGAACACACACATGTTGGTTAAAGTTAAAGTCTCATAAGTAAACAGTGCTCATTCATCAGACGTTAATACATTCACTCACACATGACAGGGCGTTCTCACCCCCAACTCGTCAGACATGGCAGCTTCGTCAGTGGCCCTACGCGTCAAACTACGATGTGACATGATCTCTAGAGTCAGTTTTGGACGTGCAGGACTCCCTATGGGGGCCGTCGCCATTATGACGGAAGTAAGGGAGTAAATTAGGTGACATAGTGTAAAGTAGGGCTGCCCTCAACTAACACTCACGTGATTTTGTCGACTAATCGATTATTTATTTGAGAGGGTAATGTACTTACCTTACGTCACATATGCCACATATTTAACTTACTTATTTGAACCCAAACCGTACTCTTTACCTAACCAAGTACTAACCTAACATACTGAACTTACGTGATGCACACAACGTACTTCGTATGTAATTTAAGTTACAGAACTAAGATACTTGTTGTAACCCAAACGGTGATCTTTTCCTAACATAACGTACACAATTTGCGTCACATATGTAACATAACGTTACCCATCGGACTGCACGTTGAAAAATTATGCTAATGGGCTCTTGACCAAGCATCCGTATGTAAGGAGTCTGGAGTGAGAACACGTTGCACATGTACACAGTCTTCTCTGGCCACTTGTCTCTAGCCTCACATGGTTGTGGGAGGTTAGTCTCGGCTACTTGCAACCCACACCCTTTCCAGCAATGTGACCATTTGATAAGGCCAGCACTCTTCAATAGACTATTGTCTGACACTGTAGCAGCTGTCCAACTGCAGAATCCACTCCTTTGAACAACAGGTAGCAGGCACTTTGGCTAATTAATCTGAGTTTCTTTCGTGACATTCTTCTCTTCCCATCTTATTAAGCCTGAACAGCTGAAACTCACTGACTCTCGTCTTACCCATACAGTATTGTTGTTCTCTGTTGCATGATTATGCACCATAAAGGGATCCGATTCTGTCTGCTTTGTTCCTGAGTGGACTAGCGCCACATTGGCTCCCTCTGCCAAATCCAGAAGTTTTCCTGTGGCTACCTCTGGAATACAAAACAAACACAACAACAAATAAATTCAATACAATCCACATCCACCATTAGATTCCATTCCTAGCCCAGAGACAACTGTTTAATAATGAAGAATAATGAACATTTGATGAGATCCTGCGATCATCATACTCGCACGCAACAGTGCACAGCATGCTTGCACAAAGTCTATGACACCCCTCTATTGGTTAAGGTCTACTTTTTTCTTATTAAGCCTCTAATGTATCTCAGCGATACAGCCATCTGCGAGTGTCACTTGCGATAAGTGAGCATGGCGTAACATCCCTGACTTGCACGCCTGACCACGGTGACAGCACTCATCTGTAATGGCTTGTAATGGCCTTGCCTGATGATTAATGTGTGTCAATAATGTGTGTCAACACTCATTTCTGTCTGGCTTTAAGGCTAATGTTGTCCATAGAGAACAGTGAAAGCTCATTGACTCTTGTAATGTTAGCACACCTTAACTCTTCTACACTGAAACTTAAAATACTTACATGACATTTTGCCTATTTTCCATGTTCCTCAAAAGAGAGGCTCACATACAAGTGAAACAGCATGCAATAGCAACTCCCTTGGACTTGTCCTGTCTGTCAACACTGGCTCAAAGGCATTTGGAGCATTCTGCTGTTATGAACAAGGCAGTATTGTGAGACTGGGGCTGTCATTCATGGGGAAAGAGGGGGGGGGGGGGGCAAGAGTTATCTGATGGCAATACCCCTATTGAACAGCTTAGGTGTGTGTTATGGTGTAAGTGAGGCTCTGGGAGCAAACACCCAGCTGGCATATTTAACTAGAGCTACAGCGATTGGTTGATTAATCGATTGAAAAATAACTGTTTTGACAACCGGTTAATTGTGTCAGTAATTTTTTGAAAGCAAAAAAAGCCAAATATTTAGTGGTTCCAACTTCTCAAATTCATAGATTTGCTACTTTTCTTCATAATTCATGACAGTAAATGAAATATTTATTTTGATTTTAGACTGTTGGTCAGACAACACAAGCAATGTGAACATATCACTCTGGGCTCTGGGGAATTGTGAGGAGCATTTTATGATTCATCGATTTGTTGAGAAAGCAGGCTGAAAGTGTCCATAGAGCGTTTTTTTCAATTGTTCCCTATGAGGAGAGAATGCGTATGAATGAGTATGCAGTCGCAAGCGTCCGGCGAGAGAGAAAAAGCGCCGCACACAGCATCTTCATACAATGGCGGTTAGTGTGGTGATAAGTTGTCAAGATATTGTTGTCATAGAAACAAAACCACACGCTGCATGCTTTTTTGATGAAGCGCTCCCCTGCCAGCGCTTTTCTGACAGAGAAAAACGCTGTATAAATAAACCCATAATCAGCAGATTTATCGATATAGAAAATAAGTGTTGGCTGCTGCCCTCTATTTAACCCTGAGAAGAGGAGAAAACCCTGTACTGATGATCAGTATCAAGCAGGCTAAATCCCCGAACAATCAGGGTGACACACAGAGAAGTGGCATTTCTATTTTGTAGCCACTGTAAGAGGCCTGGCGCCGGGAGAGAACAGAGGGTATCATGTCGCCTAAATAAAGCTGACTCACCTCTGACAACACAACTGATCCTGAGAGTCTCTCTGACTCGGTGGCATGCCATTTGATAAGCCAAAGGGTATGAATGGTACACAAAGTGCAATCTTCTGATAGCTATAAAGATCTGCTGTCCCCAATCATTGCATTAGGGCAGGACAGAAATGCTCAGCCGGTTTCAAAAAGGCACTCAGAAGCTTCTACCGTGTATTACTCTGCTGTACAATTACTCCAATTTTCTTTGCAGAAATACAATCCTCTGGCAGCCAAATGGTCCACCGAATGGTCAGTGGGATAACGTTGCTGCAATAACGCACACCAAGCCTCTCTGTTGCCAGAATATGTTTCCAAGTCCTACTTTGTCGAGTCTTCTCACTAGGGATCATCCTAAAAACCCATGTCGACCATAAAATGCGACACATCCAGGGCCACAGCCCCAAATAAAGTGTCGGAACAGATTTATGATGAGAGATCTCTCTCTGGCTGGAGGCCACCTGGCTGGACAGAGGGGAAAGCTCAGTACAAAGCTCATGTTTTCAGATGTTTTTTTTTTTTGGAGTTGCCGGCAAAAAGAAGAAAGGCTGCCTCTGTCTCAAACCCATACCTCTAGTGCCAAAAGGATCAGAGTACAGACGTGGCTTACAAAGTGTGACAGGACAAAGGCACACACAAAACAGCGTAACAAAGACAAATGAGGAATAAGTGTACAGTCATTGTGCCACTGGCAACAGGATGCTCCTCATCTCAGTGTATCTCATAGCGTGGATAATACATGGCACTAATAACGCCTTAAGGTTGTCTGGCTCACTGGATGTCAACATGTTTAGAAGGCATTACCCGCGTCTCAAGTCCTGGAATCTTAGGAAATCTGATCGAACAATGGGGGTCACAGCAAATGTAGGCCTCTTTCATGCTTCTTCTACAAACAGGAGTGCAATCGTGCTTCCGGAGTGCGGCAGAATATGGCTGTTTGTCCGTGAACAGTCCTCCATCGTTATAAAATATCATGGGGATCGGTGAACCAAGATCTGTTTTTAATGGCTCTACAACACGGCAAGGGGGCTTAATGTTTTCAAATGAAAACAACCATCATCATTGCCATTATCATCATACATAATCACCTAAAAATGTCATTCGCTGTTTATTGCTGTGACGCTAGAGAGAAAGAATGCAGATTGTTGTCAGCTGACCTGCAGCCTCAATAGAAGCCAACCTTTGACAAGTGGCTGAATACGCTTCCTTCCCCCCCTGAGGCTACGATTAATGTGACAGAGAGGGCGAGAGGGAGAGACGGAGAGAGAGAAAGACGTGATGATGGGTGACATGACTCACCTCCTCCCTTCAGGCTGCCCAGGCTGGCCGAGCTGTCCGACTGGGAGTTGCTGGCTCCTTCTCCGTCTGAACCCGACTTCACTCGCTTCTCTTTCTCTGTACGAGGGAACCACACAAAGTGGAGGAGGACAAAAAGAAAAAAAGCAGTGCAGTCAGTGAAAGACAAGCAAACTATGATTCAGGAGCTTGTAACCACTAAAGGAACCGTTTACTGTTGTAGCTGCTTAAAATGTTTCACTCGCCAAGCATATCATGAGTGTAAACAAATTAGCAGCAGTAAATTTTCAGATTAGGCAAAGGCCGTCACTCAAGCCATCTGCCAGCTGAAACCTAGAGGAGCCGGACTTCAAAGATTGTAACACACACTGTTCGTACGGCAGTAAATACAGTAAGTGCAGCATTTAAATAGAGTAGGCATGGCATCTGGGTCAGATGGATAATATGCTGCTCGCTGCAAACAGTCTCACCTGCTAAGAAGAAGAATTTCCACACAGCGCAGTTCACCAAGTGCAACTGACAACAGCTTTCATTGTATTTCATGCTCTCTTACACTCATTCTAGAGAGGAGTAGTTAGAGGGCCCGTATTTACCAAGCATTTTTTAGAAATGCTCCTTGGAATTGCACTGAAAGTCAACCTAGGACTAAACACATTTGGGACTAATCTATAAAGCCTCTCCATGAAGAACAGGAAATCTTCTCTTTCACTGTTCAATTTGCCTTTCAACTACAACCCTTAACTTTTGTGTCCCACTTGAAGGGAAAAACATTTGTTTTCCTGTAATGCCACACAGTCGTTCCCTGTAGCAATATGAACACACAGTATCAAATGTCATCGCCCCACTATAATTTGAAATAGGCGTACTAAAAATGATATATACATTTTTTTTTTTACCTTGGAACCTCGTCGTGCACATTATAAAAGGCACAAGTGCGGTCCAAGTTTCATTCATTACTTCCAGAATTGTTGGCTCGGACAGAATAATCTCTGTTGTGCAGCTGCATTTTCCTCCTTATAGTAAAGCTTAACATTGTGAGGACATGGACAGGGACAGCATGGTTTTTCCTTTGCATAAGTCTCAAATATTATTGAGCATTTTGATCAAACTAATCTTTCAATAAGCTTATCGTCATCAAGGACTCCCAAAACATCTCTCCTCTCACAGAATATCTGGCTGAATGCCTTCTCCCGGACTCTAACAGGTTCGGACACCTGTGGAGAAGAGATACGAGCGATAGGATAAGAGTTTCTAACTGGTTATGAAACGGTCTCAATTTAATACTGATGCCTCTATATGAACGAGACATCAGCGAGAAGCGAATTTTCTAAATAGTTTTTCTTAGTGCCGTCAGCGGGTCCGATTCCCGGCGACATCAGACGAAACGTTTTCAGCACGCAGACCGGAAGAGCAGGAGATTATCCTTTAGAGAATTTTTATTTTTGACATTATGTCTTGTGATTATGGCTGATACTGGGGCAGGATGAAAGTTCATTGCTTTAAGACAGTAGTAAAAAAAAAAAAAAAAAAAGAAAAAGCATCATCCTGAGAGTTTTTGGCCAGTTAGGAGTGATCTCCTGTTTTGAGAAACTTGATAAATACGGTCCCAATCTACTCGCAAATGCATGCGTAAAACACCCATCTCTGCCTACTAACTCAAATATCACCATTTCCCCTGATGTAAAAGGTTAGGCAGATGCTCAGACAAGACCTGCTGAACCAGTGTGAACTCTCAGAGGGGCCGAGATGTTGACCCACTCCAACTCAAGCTTTCCATACTGTGGCTACAGAGTAAATGTCCAGCTTACAGTAAGAAGGCATTTCTTTATTTCATCATCATCCTTTTATTATAAAAAACAAAACAAAAAAACCCACCCCATTTCCCATGAGCCCAGGTAGCTTAGTGATGGCAGTGTTACTAAACGTTCTCCCAGAGCACCTGTTTCACCCAATGCCTTTCCAGTACGCATCTTTCTGCCTGCTAAACATGGAAGCAACTTTAAAGATCTGCGAGTTCAAAGCCAGCTGTGGTGTTTACAGTGAATATTCTATGAACACAGATTTATGAACAGTATTGGGAGCAGTAATATACAGAGGAATGTGGGTCAGGAATGAGTGGTGGGCTGTGGAGAACCACTGTGGGTGGTGGAGAAGAGTTTGGAACAGAAGCAGTAAACTAGACTAGACATACAGTAGATTTCCCCTCTTCCTGCCCTGATCCTCCAGGGTTGTGTAACTTTAATGAAACAGACTCCAAAGGATTTTTTCCCTCTCCCTATCTCCCTTTCTTCTTCTCTGCCACAGCAGCACACCGCTACTTGCGTTTTTTGAAAAAAACATCCTTCCGTTCCCCTCCATAACCCCCAACCAGCTTGACATGAGTTCTCCTTCATCAGTGACACCGTACTGAACTAGAAGAAAAACAGCTCGGCAAATTAAACTGCTTAGTAGGCCCGCTTAGAAAAAGAAGACGAGGAGAGGTGAAGAATGGCGAGGGAAGGAAAGAGCAAGCAAGACGTGATGAAAAAAGGAAATGTGGGAGACAGAAATGATGAGGTGAAAGAGTAAAGAGGCAGCAGACTTAATATTCAACTCAAAGTTACAAACAACCAAATGAAGAGGCGTGAGACAAGGAGCCTGTGGCCTTGATGTTGGGAAAAATAATCCCTCCCCAAAATGGAAACGTGCCCACATTAAAACATTACCACACAGTAGAAGAAGAAGAAAAAGACAGGGTAGAAATGTGGAGTAAATAACAATTTAAAAAAGGCTGCATACAGTGCATGCGTCTCTAAAGGACTGCATAAATAAGCTCGCCTTCACGCGAGACACGATCAATGGCACTGACTCTGAATCTGTCAGGGGGTTGAGCTCCCACTGACACACGCACACAATCATTTTCCTTTCTCTCTTACACACTCCCCATCCCAACAGCCCTCGCTGCCCCGCCTTTCATGCTCTCTTGCCCTCTCTTCTGCTCATCCCCCATCCTTCGCTCTCCTCTTCTTCACCCACCGTCTGCCTCCTTATAATAAGCAGAAGCGAGTGCTGTGATGGGGGGAGGAGACAGGAGAGGGAAAATAAAATAACGAGAGAGAGAGAGAGAGAGAGAGAGAGAGAGGTGCCAGGTGCAGAACAAGTCAAGACGGAAACAAAAGGGATAAATCACAACATTCAAAAGCACGGCAACAAGTCAACATGTACAGATGAAGAACATCGGAGGTGGGGTTGTTGTGCAGAAACCAATATTGTGTGGCGAGAGCTGCTCATTTACACAGGAGTCATACATGCAGTAAATCACATGCATGTTCTGCTGAGCAGTACAAAAGAATGTGTGTGACACCAGCCTTACACAGCACTTTTGATTGCCTGCTGTGTCCAAGGCGGTGCCTGAACACGCACACGTCTGCTTATCTCCTCAGTGGAGTCTACAATTAAAAAGGTGCCCATTTAAAAAGAGGTTGAATGCTTTACGACTTTCACATAAAAATATGGATATAAAAAGAAAAAGGAACATCTTAAGATAAAAATATATCCGGGTAAAATGCGAGCTCGCCACACATCAGAGTCTTATTCTGACTGTAAAAGGAAGATTTACCTCCAGTCAGCCCACCTCTGCCCCAAGCTAACAACTCCTCTCCCCCCCTCCCATGTCAATACCTAGATGAGTCTTTAACCATGACTGAGTTGCCTGTAATAAAGAGGCGTCACTAAACTAAAACAGGTCTCTTTGTTCTCTGGGAGATGATTTAACCTTTGTGGGGGGCAACTTGTTCAATCAATGAGGACATTCCTCTACTGTATGCGAGTGTGTGAGGTGAGAAGTCAGTGACTGGCAGAAGCAGCCGAACTGTTCTCCAATATTTCACATGACCCCTCCAGAGTTCGTCAAGGCCAAGACACGAGATAATTTATGTTTCCACGTTGTGCAGGAAACCTCAGGATAAAAAAAGAGGGGATCATTGTTTGGCCACTAAGATTGAAGATAAGGGGTGTGCGCGGTCAATGGCGACAATAACAACAGTGGGGGAGGAGAGAGGAACATTCTCACTCGCCCGTCACACATCTATGGTTGTCGGGGGCGACCATGCGTACCTTCCTTGGCCGCCTGCCAGAATTCAAACGCCACTCTGAAAGCCTGAGCCACTGTTAGGGTTACCGCCTGGGCCTGTTGGAGGGAAGCAGAGAGAGAACGTGAAATATTAAAAAGGAAGATGAGTAAGACTCGTATGCATCGCATCCACACGAGATGATGACCGTGATAAAAACAGGAAGTGACCACAAACAGAAGAAGTTCCTTCACAGATACTTGAAGAGGAAAAACAGAAACCCATGCGCTACATGACAAGTTGTTTATGTAACTGGGAGGTGACGTGGCCTTTTGGCTAGAACTAAATTAGTGAGGGGAAGGAAAAGGAGGGAGTGGCTCACTCAAACCTCCAGGGATGGAGAGAATGCCAGAGAGGGATGATAGCCTCCCCACCCTTCATGTTCTCACTCCTCGCCTTTCTCCAGACATTTACATACATACAAGTAAAGTGTGACTCAAAGTGGCAGTGCAGATGTTCTCAGGTCTCTTTGCAACATACTGCATCTGCATAAAAGGGATTTCCACACATTGCCAGGAGCAAAAGCTGAATCAAATACTTCAATGCAGAATCCTGCACCATGAACGATCTGCAGCTACAGCCTGCAGCCTTATTTCACTACAGTTATTTGTATGTAACCAATAGCATTAAAAAGGAATAGCTCACGATTGTGGGCAACTTTATTTCTTGCTTAGAGTTTGTTGAAAATATCAATGCCACTTTCAGGACTATATGCTAAATATGAAGCCACAGCCAGCAGCTTTGTAAGGACTGGAGACTAAAGGATACAGATAGCCTGGCTCTTTCCAAAAGGAGAGAAATACTACCACATCCAATCACTAAAGCTCACTCACTGACATGGTATATCTTGTTTGCTTATTCTGTACACAAATCTAAATGCTAAAACAACAAGTTGAGGTTTTATGAACAGGGTTATGTGTGGGAATATTTCTTGGCCAGGCGCAGTAACTTTTTGAATAATTAATTAGTGCGTTTTTTAAAAAAAAAATGTATTGTTTGTTTTTTTTTTAAAAAAAGGACCAGATAGGCGGATTTGGTTGACTTTGGACAGAGCCCGGATACCTTTCTCCCCTCGTTTCCAGTCTGCATGCTAAGCTAAGCTAACCTGCTGCTGGCTGTAGCTTCATATCGAACAGACATGAGAGTGACATCAAATCTTCTCATCTAACTCATATTTCCTATAATGTTCAATGATTCCAGTATTTAGAAATAAGAAATCTAATATTTGTATTCCGTTGGTTGCAAAATCTCTGTCCACTTACAGTCGGTGAGAAAAGTGGAACTCTGTCTTTCACATGAATAAGTTATTGCAATACTTTGGGTAAGCGGCCTACAGCAGCACACAGTTTTCCAACACCTACCATTTTTCTCTTTGAGCAGAGGAAGGCATGACACTGCAGTGTTTCATTGTGTTGGCTCTGAACGATGTAGGCAAACACTTTGTCATGCATCTTGTCCGCCGTGCAATATGATATTCTGAGAGGAGGAGAAAGAAAACACAGATGCACACGCTTTAATAAAAAAAAAATGAAAAGACTTTAAAGAGTCACGTGGGGCCATCGTGCAACTTCATCTGCACTAAGCCCTTAAGCTAGTCCAAGCAGTCCAATCAAACTGTTCCATCTAGCAATTCTCTAAACTCTTATAGAAAAAAAGAAAAATGCCATTCTTGAAACCAGCTGCACTCACAATCTCACCGCTCTGCACATGATCACATACAAACCCCCAGTACAGAGCTGAACAATGTAGCGTATTTGAACGCGAGTGGACATCTGTGCCGTTTTGCCGAAGGGATGCCGTTCCCTCCTGCTTTTCAAACAAGTCACAACATCACACTCCCTCTGTGTCCACCTGCTTAACAGCTAAGACACACCGTTTTAAATTACAGCTTTTGGATTGGGCCTGGCACCTGTAAAAATGGTACATGAAAAGACTCACAGACACAGGTGATTGTTTTCGTCTCATTCAGGGGTAGCGGTCGTCTGCTGCACTGACATTTTTCTGTGTCACGTGCGAGAGAGGCATCAGTCTTGCTCGTCAGTCTCAGGTGCAGAGTAGGGATTTAAATTAAGCTGTAATGGTCCACAAATAGCTTTTCTCACCCATTTGATCATCATGTTATTACCCGTATACCAGAGTGACCGGTACGTGGGCCAGTTGGGGAGGGAGACCCAAAACGATTGAGGAAGGCTCTAATGAATGTCTGCCATCTGTCCTTCCTTCCCCTTTGGGCATTAGCACTGTGCTCAAACTTCACTGTGGGACAGTCACACGTTCGCTTAACTAATGACTAAAGGAATGTAAGGCGTGGCTATAATAAGTAAATAATTCCATAAACAAAAGCGAGGGAGGAAAAGCACTATACAACGGAGATTTACGGGCTAATGTTTGGGAGGGAGGGCGTCAGGGAAATTGGGTGTCTAGGCAAATTTATTTCTTTTATTGGTCGTCCGTCTTCTCAGCAGATGTCCGGGGGAGGAGAGCTCCAATGAGGTGGGAGATGCAACCAGCTGCTTTATGTCTTCACACCATCCTGAGGTCACAGCTGGACTCCCCTCATGCAGTCAGCCTTTTAATTGCTGTAGTATTTATACCTTATATTCTTCAAATGACATAATGTAATTATAGAATATTATCTGTGCAGCATTTTACTGGGTATTTTTTTGCACACAAAGAAAAGCTGTCAGTAGAGCTGAAACGATTAGTTCAGAAGTTGAGGTCGTCGCCTGCAACAGGAGATTTGGCCCGCTCATTTGTCTCATTTATCGACACCAACAGTGGCAGTGACACACAGCTCATGGAGGCAATTAGGGCACTTACTTAAGATGCTTTTCGAAACTCAATCAAATCTGTACACACAGACAGGACGCGCATATTTTCTTTAAGATTCAGTGAGACTTACACTTGTTGAGGATATCACCTCTGATGGGTATTGCAAATAAACCATCCATAAACTGCATGGAAATCAAAATAGAGCCGCTCCTTTGAGAATCATCACGTTTTTAAAAGGTTTCTTCCGAGTCGAGGTAATTCTGTTATAGCCGTCTGCACATCCATGGGTACATTGCAAACAGGAACTGATAATAGCGCCAATCACGGTGGCAACTAACGAACTATGGGACAATGTCAGACTTTGAAAGGCCCTGGATTAGTCAATTAATCAACAGACTGAAAATGAATCAGCAATTTTGATTATCAACTCATTATTTAAGTCATTGTTATGGTAGAAAAGGCCTTGTGAAAAAATGTGAAGATTAGCTACAGCTACTAGATTAGCTACTAACTAAGGGGTTAAGGGAACTGTGAGGGGCATTCTCTCTTATTTTCTGACTTTTTACAGACAAGAACAACAATCATCAGATTAATCGTTCACTGCCTGCAACACTCACTGTCAGTGAATCCAAATAAGTAAGTCTCAGTGTGTCTGGATGCACTTAAAGCTTACAGCAACAGACACACCTTATTAGTTCAAATGTATCCAAGTGTAAGACGTTTGTCATTTTTGCCTCGCCCTTCCTTCGATGGACTGATGTGTGCAATGTTCCTCAGGTTAAGCCAAAATAAGCGGAATTTTTAATAAAGATAAATCCTGTATGCTTGAGAAATGAACACCATCCTGATAGCTCTAACTCCACAGAGACGCAGTGGTTGTTCAATGACGAGCAATGCAACGTTTAGCAGGTGGGAGGAATTAAACTCTTCTCTAAAATAGAAGAACATCCCAAAATGTGACACAGTGTAGAAAAAAAAAAAAAAAAAAAACTGTTCTAGGATGACTTAAGAAAACAATTAAGTTGTCCTCAATCTGCCAGCTTTTAGGAGAAATTATTCAACATAAGCCGATTCACGCTTGTAAAAATGATGGAAAGTCCCATCTGTCCTCGATATGTAGACTCATAAATGTGGAATTTTAGAAAAGTGATTCAAGCCTAGATCATAAGCTCGAGGCCAATGGAGGTTAGGCAGCTTTAGGCGTGAGGGCTGCAGCAGGCAAGTGGGATCTGTCGGCATTTACTAGAGAGAACGTGCGTGTGCGTGTGTGTGTGTGTGTGTGTGTGTGTGTGTGTGTGTGTGTGTGTGTG
>CALSBV010012130.1:1180874-1192101 GCA_943590825.1 Bovichtus diacanthus
TGTGTGTGTGTGTGTGTGTGTGTGTGTGTGTGTGTGTGTGTGTGTGTCTCATGATCAGACATACAGCTGTTGTAATGCTCCCAAGAGAGTTGAGATTGATGAGACATACTGCTGGTAGATTAGAGTACCGTCTTCTCTCGCACACATAGAGAAACACATAACACTGCCTTGGAGTACCACACCTGCGCATCCACCCCGTGATGGATGAGAGCAAATTACAACTTTTGTTTTATTGTAGGTGATAAGGACGAGCTTAGGGTGAACGTATTTAATAACTGGGGCCGCCCGACTGAGTCCGGGACACAGAATGTGTTGGAAATGGTGGAGTTGAGGAATACTGACCTGTATATGGAGATGTTTTCTATCAGCTGCTTGGAGGCACTGTCATAGAGGATGATTCCTCGTGGGGAGACCGTTAATGTGACTTTCTGGAGTTTTTTTCCACTGGCTTTGGCCTGGAAGGAAGAAGAAAAGGATGGAGGCCACAAATGGAAAAGAGGGAGTGAGACGAGATAAGAAAGGAAGGAAATCAATCTACAGACAAAAACGTTGTTTTTTCAAGCATTGGTCAATTTTGAGTGTTTGGGCTATTTTGCTTCTGTAACATGTCTTCTTTCAGCCAAAATACACATTTAGGTCTTTATTTTTACTAAAGACCTCAATGTGTATATTTTACTAACTTTGTCTATTTGTGTCTGTACATTTCTCCTAAATTCACCAAAGGATAGCATTACATAATACCTCCTTAACTGGGAAGTCTTATGGTGATATCCATTAGTTACATTTCTTTACCCTATTCACCTGTAGTGTCTTGCAAACTGTATGTCATTTTACAGTTGGACAGTATTTTCTGATTCATGGAGTGATACTAAGAGATATCCAAAATCTCCTCTGTAAAAGCCTTTGACTCCAATATGTCAACAAAATCAAACAAGAACTTTGAACCTGGATTTCTTTTCCGGAAATGTATGCATTAGCACATATTTAATAAGATAATTCCTCATTTGCATATTTAAACATAATGTTTCTGAATACTTTACACAAAGAATAATTGTCTTAATGCAAGTTATCAACTGTGGAAGTTTCAGGCTGATATTTATTACTCAAAGAATGTACCCGTATTTACCTGTAGTGTCAAAGACAAGGTCAAAACAAACACACAAACAAATTGGAATAAAGACTCTTCAGAAAAGTTTGTGTGCGACTGAGAAAGAGACATCCAATCCAGAGTAAATGACTTGTTCTTTTACGACTAGGGCCTGACAAAAATATTACTTTACACCAAGTGCACCCATTACACAATATGACAAGTTAAAAAATATTCCATTCAGCAGCCTAACATCCTTTTCAAAGGGACAGCAAGGGCAGCCAACAGATTAAGCCCAATGGGAGCCGGTGCCTTCCTCTCCATACATCACCGTGTCCTGAGTCCCACCATACTGCCGCCGCTAACTTCATTATCCACTGAGCTGCCAGATCCAATAACATTAAGCCCTTTCTACCATGATAAAGCTGGCTGAGCCATATACTGAGCAACAGTGTCCAAACTAATTGCATCCTCCTCTTAATGTCAGCCAGCGCCTCGGGGGAGGGAAGCAGGCAGCCAACCAGTCCCTTTTCACCGAGGTGTCATTCAGGTCATAAACAAGAGAAAACTACTGGATGACTATGATTTCCAAGTTGTGGAGGTGGTGATGTGGGAAAAATATTAGAAGTGCTTGAGAGAAACTCATTTTCTGAGAATAGTTTTATGAATAGGAGTGTTGACAAGAGATTTCGGGTCACTTGTTTTTAAGCTATTCCGGTTTTGTGTGTGCGTCTTTCCTTCTGCATGCATGTAGGTGTGTCGTCTCTCACCGTGGCCACTATCCTCTTGACAGCAGCCGCAGACAGCTCCTCTCCTTTGGGCTGCTCAACCATTGTGACCCCCAGGTACTTGAGCTGGAACACCATACCCTCCAGAAGGGTCTCCCTCGTGTCCGTCCAGTTCTCTGGAAGCTCTGCAAATGAGAGACATGCATCAGCGACTTTGCTGCTTGTCCTGTAAGGCAGGCTGAGAGAAACTCTGTCAGACATGTGTCAGTACAGCACAGCATTCCCTCCAGACATGGGACGATATGAACATACATTTCATGTCACAATTATCCTGGCCTAAAATAATTGCGATATTATCCCAAGAATATGCTTAAACTCTCAAAATGGCACTAAAAACATACTGGAATCACTTTACATTACATTCAGTTAAGAAACAAACAAATATTTTAATCGCATCACTGATAGGACACACAAACAAACAATCCTAAGTCCATAAATCCCCTCTGCATTAATAAAAGGATAAAAGAAATAGCAACATTGTGTGGTTCTGTTCTTTCTTACATGATGATTCCTGTGTTTTATTAATTATTATTATTATTATTATTTGTTAAATCAGATAGATAGACAGCTTTCTCAAGTCACTCATGCGAGGATATTCACGATTATCCCAATAATGGAGTGTTTTTCTTCCGAATCTGTAAAAAAAATGATAAATGATAAAATGATATATCGTTTCATCCTTAATTGCCTCAGCTATAGACCCAGCTCATAAATTAAAAACTCATGGTTCAAAACTAGGTGTCAAATGCAGGTTCAAAAGATAAAACTGGTCCCCTTTAACCGTTTGCCAGAACTAATTTACAATCCAGCCAACTACTGCTGGTGAAGTCATTCATAAAATATATGCATCTCCTCCAGCGTACGAGAGGATGACACTTAGCTGTATTAGATACAAAAGCAGCCACATCATATCCTCATTATGGGTGTGTGTAAATGAGCGAATGCTTTTGCCATTCCTCTTGGCAGGAAGGCAAAAAGCAAGTGCTCTAATGGAATGGATATTGGCTAAACAAATAAGAAGTAAGTTGGCATACTGTTAGTTAAAATGGTCATCTATTAGGCCATCTACATAGTTCTGCTCGTATGGACTGCATGGTAAAGTGACGGGAAGGAAGCAGAGTAGATAGGCATGTGGGGGGCTGTGTACTGTGTTCCCACATATGAGCTCCACAAATGACATCGCTCTGTTTGTTTTGTGGAAACCGAGAAAAATCTAAATTTCGTTATTACGTATGAACATATAACATAAACAGAAAATAACATCGATATATAGACAAATATAAATGATAATAAATAATTTTTTTGGTTCATGATGTAAAAAGTCCCCCGGTTTTGACTTAGGTGTCGAATACAGGTCCAAGAGATAAAACTGGTCCCTCTTGACGCTTTGCCAGTTCTCATTTACAATCCAGCCAACTACTCCCGGTGAAATCATTCATAAAAGATATCTCCTCCGGCGTACGAGACGCTGACGCTTATTCAGGACTCAAATTTTGTCTGTAGAAGGAAACTCTGAGGCTGTGGTTTTCATTTCTTTTATCAGAGGAATGCTTGGCGAGCTGCTTTAGGCGATGTTCTTCTCTCCATATTATATCAATAATATGAAGATAGCCGGGGGGTGCCTGGTCACAGGACTACACCACAGAGATGGAGCAGTGAAAGAGAAAAGAAGAACTTGTGCGAACTGACCTACCTTCCAGATGAAACCCATGTGAGAATTATGCTGACAGTCCACACTAGATCTCCAACATTCAGCAGCTTTAAAACTGACCAAACATGACATAATGAGGAACCAGCTGCATTAACTGGTTCTCCGATACAGCCAAAACACAATTTCAGGGTGAAAGTTCACATAAGTAGAATACCAACTGCTTCTTAAGCCATTTTCTCAAATGATAAACTTGCTCACTTTTCCTTAAAGCTCATAAAAAGGTTTTATGGTCTTGCCACTATGAGGTGTGATAGTAAGTGGGCGCACAGAGATCAATTTGTCTCCTCTAAAAAGCTCCATCAAACAACATCACGCCCTTCCCTCCTGGGTGGGCTTCATGTCACCCAGTATCTTTAGGGTGATCTAAATAGAATCCTGTGGTCTGCCACCGTGTTTTTGTTCAGGGAGATGAACAGGCAGTTACTTTTGGTTAAAAGGGTTCTGCTCATGTGCGTTATAACTGTCATGGGAGAAAAAAATGGGAGAATGAGTGTTCACTCAATGAATAGTTTAGCCTTCTGTCGTACATTTTAGCCTATACTACAGTCGCTTAAAACGCTAGACAGAAAATCACTGGTCATAAATGCCAAAAATGTACTGGTTCCAGCTTCTCAACTGTGAATATTTGCTTTTCTTAGTCTTACATGATGGTAAACTGAGTATCTTGGGGTTTTCACTTATGGAAACTGCCTTGGCGGAGGTCTACGCCCTCCAAGTCCCCTTCTAGTTATCTTTAGGAAACTTTTAACATAATAAACTCATTGTAGGCACAGTAACATGTGTTGCTTTCTTGCTTATGTTAAAATGTTTGTTTAATTGTTTAAATTAGGCTTTTATTGAGCAATACATTTAATATTCTATTTAAAGCTTTTAATGATGAAATAGTTATCGATTAGCATTTCCCAATTTATGTTGTCTTCCATTTTACAAAACGTACCCAAAAAACTAAATGTACAATAAAAAGACTATGGCTACTTCACTAAACAATACTATTCATCTGCAAAATGGGAAGTAGCCAGCTCAGTAAGGGGACTATTTTTTAAGATATTTTAATCCTTTTATACTTTGTGAACACGATCACTTGGCGTAAGAACCCATATCATTTAGGGAACCACTTGGAAGCTGTGGCAGAGGCCAACCTATAATACTCCTTTCTTCGGCAGCCAAATCAAGCCAACCCTGAGTGGTTGTGGAGAAGGCTTTATAATTGTCTAAATGCAGCTCTAACCAAACCCATCTTTAAGTAATGGGTGAGTCTGAAAGGAACACCCACTCCCAGGTCAAGGTCTTTGAGCTCCCAAGTGTGGGGAACACATCAGGCAGTCGTCCTCTGCTGATCCTGTGGTTACATTAGTGCCTGTATAAGTAGCACCCTTACTGTAATATAACCTGCGGCGGGAAATCATTAGCTCCTATTCACGACCTAAATCAAGTTTCCGAGTGGTCAACGTGGACTAATGAGAGTCCATTACGAGGTGTAACCACTTAGGACGGTTGCAGACAGTTACACAAATACGATGGCGATAATGCAGGCTCAACCTCAGCTAGCATGACATTCCTAACCTTTAATGGTAGCTTGTGTTTGTAAAAAATCAACGGTGAATTTGAGTCCAGAGATTTCCAGTGTTTACCAAAGGCAACACTGCTGACAGGCCTGCTTCACTGAATTTTAACAATCTGTCAGAAGTGCTTTGAAAATGCTCTGAGTAATTCAAGGCTTAGGAGAGATGTCATTCGCGTAACACACTCAGCTGCTGCTGCAGGCTTGTGCTGGTCCAGCAGAGATATCAGAGGCAAGCACATGTACTTCAGCTGCCCATACTAATACTTGCAGGAGGCAAGTCTCTAGGGATGACCAGCAATTCAACCTGACTGCAGAGTCTTAGGAATCCCCGATCCCAAAAGAGCCTTCGGAAGCTACTGTAAAACTAGACGAGGGGTGCAACTAACCATTATTTTCATTATCGATTAATCTGCAGATTATTTTCTTGATTAAATGAGTATTTGGTCTATAAAATGTCAGAAAATAGTGAAAAATGTCTGTCCCAGTTTCTCAAAGTCCAAGGTGATGTCTTTAAATGTGTTGTTTTTTCAGTCCAAAATGTAAAGATATTCTCATTAATGTAATATAAAACAAAGAACAACAGGAAATCTCCATATTTGAGAGGCTGAAAACTGCCATCTTTGCGATTATCTATCAAAAATAGTTGGCGTTTATTTTTCTGTTGATCAACTATTCAATTAGTCTACCTCTGTTGAGAAATCTTCAAGATGAAGATTAAATAAAAAGTGAGCAATGAAACAACAGCTTTATTTAAAAACTGACACAATGGCAGTCCAAATGAGCAACTTGTGAACCAGAGCTAATTTTAGACTGGTGCATATACTCAGAGTGCTGCTTTGTATGGAATAATAATCCATTTTCATATTGGTCACATTTGCATTCACGCAACCCACCCCCCACCCAACACCAGCCCCAGCCCCCTCCACGGCAGCGCTGTGCAGCTGCGGTGCTGATTAGAGCAAACTTCAAAGGCTCCTTGGCTACGCAGGAGCTGTGGCTGGTCAGTAAGCGCTGCTCGCCTGGGCAACACCGCCTGTAAATAAGCCAGAGAGCCGGCAAGGGAGCACTGATGTTCGTTGTTGTGGAAGGGTATGGGATTAGGGAGGCAGGTGGAGGGCAGCAACTGCATCAGTGAGTGCAAGATGTGTGAGGGTTTGTTCAGCCAGTTATTATTTATTCAAAGTATAATGTGGATAATGAACCGGTGGTTCATTCGGTCTTGTTCTGGTTCCTGCTCTGCGAGTCTACACAGGGGCAGGTGCCTGAACCCAGATCCTCTGGAAAACTTTACAGCTGCCCAGCTCACCACCTCTGAACACACAAACCACTACATAAATATTACCCACACTACAACAGAGGAACTCATGCCAAACGAGAGAACTATGTGTTATGGACGAAGACTCAGTGAACAGGAACAAAATAAATATCTGCTTGTTGACTGCCAAATGATTTTTATTTTATTTTTTTTTAAACTAAGAATTTACGACTCCCAGCATCTGTCAACGTTGGATTAAGTCCCAGATGAGACTAATCTCATCAGGGAAGAACTAGTCTAAATAAAGAATTTGTTACACCAAAGCCCCTCAAACAGAACAGTGACAATCGCCTTTTCTGTATTGTCCTAAAAGAAAACCCAGCCAAAAATACACTTCATAAACAAGTTTTTCAGGTAAATTTGAACATACTGTACAGGTATAAATATTCATGAACGTGTACAGGACTCCAGACTAACTTTTTATACTATTGCGCTTCATTTTATTTACGTGTACCAGCACATAATTAAGCCCCGATGTATAATGTTCACACTGTGCGCTGGACGATGGCTCCATCAGAGACCTGTTCTTGTCTGCTGCACTTGTGTTCTCATGGACTTGTGAAATGTCAGCAGTCATGGATCAGATAATGTTACAATTCAGTCCACATCGAGCCAAGTATAGAATCCAAATGTACTAAATTGTTCTTGCTCTGCCGGTGTTACTGAGGATGCTTTGAAGGCTGCCTTGCCTTCAAAGCAAAATGCTGGGAGTAGTAATAATGTGTTCTCGACAGCGAGCGAGCCCCTTCCACAGATGATAACATCCATCATCATCCCAAGGAGACGGGTCTTATCTTGGCAGACAATTAGGCATTTTACTGGTGGTATCAATGTCTCATTATTATTTTGCACATAAGACATGATACCTTTTGTAAGATAAATGTTGAGTCAAAATGTAATATTTGTTGCAGCCAAATAGTTTGTCTGAAGGTCAAGTTAAGGTTATTTATTTCTTTATTTATTTTTTAAACAGCTCCAACAAACCTTAGCACACAAGGAAAATAGGAGAAATATTTTACGGTAAAATGGTAACTTTAGTTATGTTTTAGAGTGCCTAACATGAAACATAAGAAATTATATCACTGCACAAGGCAAGAAGAAGTCAGCAGCATTCAGGAAGCCACCAAAAGCTATTTTTCCTCCTCTGCATTTCTAAAATACACTGCTCCGATTACATTTGGCCAGCTAGTTTTAACTGTCCACAATTTTGTGATGCTATAACAGCAAGTGTAGCAGTGTTCCATACTCGTAACCCTTAAAGAAACAAAACATTGGCAGCCACTCATTGAAGCGTAGTCAGCCTGTAATCACATAGTCAACGTGAAGTCCACTCTGCCAAACCTGCTCCCATCCTCTCCATCTCCTCCTGCTTCAAACAAGTCTCAACACTCCACCAGACAAGGCTGGGCCGAGAGAAGAGGAGCGGATGCAAAGAAAAGGGCAAGCAGCTATTTCCTCCCTCTGCAGGTCACCTCATCTGAACTGTAGTGCAAGTCTACAAACCTTTAAACATCTCTATAGCACACTGAGCACAGTGTAAAAAGCAGACCGCTTTAATAATACACAAGGGTCAGGCTTCTGGATCAAATGTTACTGTAAATGAGTGCAATGGCAGATTGTTAACGCAATAAGGTTTCTTCTCAAAGAATGTGTCACATGGCATGTTGAGACTGCGTGAAAAAATCAGTGTTTAACACACATTTCAAGTTGCAGAAATCTGTGGAATTTAAATATTATGACCACTTCGAGGAAAGGCTGTACATCAATAAATAGAAAAAAACATCACAAAAACTAAAAGAGGTAATCAAGACTGGGTCTACGCCCATTTCATCCGTTTTGCTACATCTGCTTTGACTCCCAACAGTGGCCAGAATTCAGGCAGGTTATTGGAGCTGTGGGGTTCAATGAACCTGTGATCAGAAATCCAGACAGAACATCTGTTGTCGGAGAGATCCGAGTGTCAGACCAGGCTGCGATCATCAGACTGCGATCATCAGACTGTGATCATCAGACTCCTCTCGTGGTTACACAAAACTGTTGTGGAAGAAAACACTCTAGAAAAGATCCGATCATTTGAGCATAAGCCGGGACTTTTCATTAAGTTTTAATGAAGCTAAAGCTACAGAGGCAGTTGGGCTCTTTTCATGCAACAACATATCTAGAAAGGCAAGCCAGCAGAGTTCTCAGGAATTATAATCAAAGGGATTTGAGGCCTGAGTCTGCACAGCATTAGATCATGAGAAGGGGTGAGGGTGATGGGGTATTTTGGTCAAAGCCAACACAGAGGAAATGAATCAGGCGACTTGGGAAAGGGAGGATCAGGGAGGATCACTATCGCTCTCCCTGTCAACAGCCAGCAGCAGTGACAGTAATGAGGAAAGAAGATCTGCTCTTCCTGGCCTTGCATCTGCTTTAAGAAGGACGGGCGGACGG
Source organism: Bovichtus diacanthus (assembly GCA_943590825.1). NCBI lineage: Eukaryota > Metazoa > Chordata > Actinopteri > Perciformes > Bovichtidae > Bovichtus > Bovichtus diacanthus. Next base: position 1,189,773 of record CALSBV010012130.1, read on the forward strand.
GTGTACTGAGGCAGCGAGATATTTATAAATAAAGAACAAGCAGATAAAAGAGAAAAAGGAAGTGAAGTCCAATACCAGTAATATGCAAATTAAGGCAGCAAGTCAACATTCTCACCACAAATTCACATACATACATACAGACAATAAATTGAATGGACAATTAGAGAGATGCAACAGCTTAATCACCGTGGAAACAGCAGGAACGCTCTGCTATGCTGCAAGTGCAGGACATGATGTAGTTAAGTTAATGGGCTGGCAGAGAAGGAGATGTGCAGGCAGTGATACGGACATAAAAAACAAATAATCACAGCTCCATCCTGACAACTTAAGTTGTTTTATCACTGCGATCTAGCTTACTTCAGCCAACAGTAGTAGTGTTTACTTGCTTAAACATTCAGGAAAATTAGGGCTGTATGATATTGGAAAAAACTGACTTATTTTTCCAGCAGTATGTAAAAATACAAGAATTTTCACCAGATGACGCCAAAGTAGCTGCTTTTGGTCAACATCGTCCTTTCTGTGGTTGATATATTTCCATACAACTGACATTGAGTTTCTTTTTGCAACCAAATCCTACTTTTTGGTGTTTTTCTCCTGTTCCTCGCTCATTTTCAGGTTGTGCTTGACGACTAGCGGGGCCTGCGCTTTGGTTGCTTGATGAATGGATCAAGAATGATTATGATTGGTGGTTCGCCATACATGCAGTGCCTGCATGTCACTCAATAGAAACAAACAAAGGAATGATTTTCTATCTGACAGACTTCTCTTGTAGTTTAGTCATGGAAAATGAGAATCATGAGTTTTCCTTTTGTATCACGCAGCAAAAAAGTTGTAACATGACATGTTTGAGATCATTTGCCCTACTTGACATTGTATGTTCTGCAATGTGACCCTTTTTACATGCGCACATTGCGATGTCGATACAGAAACAATAGCTTGCGCAGGCCTAAAAACATCTAAAATACAAACCCAGCAGTTGAGGACAGAGACAAATTAAAGATGAAAATGCTCACTCTTCTTCATCGCAGTCAGTGACACATTTCTCGACCAAAACCAATTTGAAGGCGACAAACATGAGCAGGGGACATGGTGCGACTGAGTCAGACCTACACAGTGATTAACTATCCCATCAAACGGTAGGAGTTGATGTTCTACCAGTATATAACGTTCACATCCTTGTTATTGACATCATTCAACAAGTGAAACCAGATTATGTCAGTGAAGCCGTGAGTCCATGAGTCAGCCACTGCAGTTATACATTCAACAGAGTCTGTCATGAATGATTATTTTTTGGGATTCTCGGAGACGGGAGGGGGGAGGACTATCAGCAGCGTGGCCCAGCTTGGTTTAACATACAAAGACAACTAAAGACTTTCAGGTCAACAGTCAAAGCCACCGCTCCAGCATGTTCTACGAGTCGAGCTTGCTGCATCAACAATTTCCCCTTTGTCGAGGTTTGAAAGGAGCTTCTGAGCATTGCGAGCTCTCTGCGTGGTGTGGAATTGCCGTCACTTAATGAGTGATAGAAAAGAATCCCAGCTCATTCATCCGAGCCCTCTGGATCCTAATCTGTGAATGACTGTCTGGCTGACACACTCCTGCCCACCTGCATACCTTTACTTTAACAAGATTAATGACTACATCTCCTGTGTTGCTCTAAAACACAGTTGCACAGGGAAACGTGGATCGAAACCTGGCAAACAACAGAGTCTAAAGTTTTGCTTTCGTTCGAGATGTGAGTCACTATGATATACCGGGAAAAGGTGTCTACTCTGGCTGCCTCTCACTTGTTCCTCTCAGAGGATCAGTGTTTCACTATGGACAGAGGTTACATTATCTGCTCTCCAGAGCTGCTCTGTGTGTCCATGTGCAAGTCACATACAATTCTCAACCAAAGCAGGGAATGGGAGGGAACAGTCAGCTCGGGTTGCAAACAGCAGAACAATCTCTAAAAAGTATTAAGAACTTCCACAAGCACTGTAGTTTTAAGCAAACATGCAAACAGTGCATTTGTCTTGGACTATTTTCAGCAGTGGATTGATACACACTGGATTAGCTACTTCCGGCAGCAGGACATTGCATTTGGAATAGACACAAAATAAACCATTGTGTTCATCATAATGAAGAAACATGTCACCCAGTGCAAAGGTCTGATGTACTTCTAATAGTTTTTGGACAACAATGGAAGCCCATGGCACAGAGAAAGAAGATCCATCAGGACACACACACACGCACGCGCGCGCGCGCGCGCACGCACGCACACGCACACGCACACGCACACGCACACGCACACGCACACGCACACGCACACGCACACGCACACGCACAC
>CALSBV010012130.1:1192111-1239905 GCA_943590825.1 Bovichtus diacanthus
CACACACACACACACACACACACACACACACACACACACACACACACCCCTTTTGAAAACAAAAGGGAGTGTCTAAATATATCGCTCCCAATAACTCTGGTATAACTGAACTGTAACCAGTCATCAAAGCTAAATATGCTGATGTATCTTCAGCTATTTAAGCCCTCAGCTATACTGGGTGACCTGTGGTGAGATGACCTCCTCTTAACTCACAGCGACAAGACATGCAAAACAAACAAAAAAAAAAAAAAAACTATTGCAGCATTATTAGATTCCAATCAGGACACTTCAGGCTAATTTAGAAACTGCCGACTCAGATGAGGAAAGATGCCTGCAGGGATATACAGAGACACAGCACAAAGCTTGTTGAGAGAGAGCCTTGGACAACCTCTAACTATGCCACAAAAAAAGTTAAGTCCTTGCATTTTCTGTGATTTAGTTTCATCTCACCATGTTATGAACCGTATGCATTTGTAACATTATGTTCTGTTCAGGTTGTTGACGTCAGTGCATTTCAGAGACGAGCACCATCTTCACCACGTCTTAAAAAAGAGACAGCCATTTACGGGAAAGGGCTGAGATAGAGCATTGTTAAGAAGAGAAAGACTGAGTGTTAGTCAAAGGGAAAAAGTGTGTTACTAGACACATGGGGTATTGTCACTGTCTGTCCCTGCCTGTTACAAAGACTGATCCAGTACCATTGTTCCCCCTTTTAACTTCAGCTTCTATGGAAAAGGATACAGGAAATGTTTAAGGCCTCTCCGTGTGACTTACACAAATACACCAACAGCATTAGATACAAACGACCACAGACACATAAACTACAGGCCAGTTCACTAAAGGGAGCAATCGATACAAAGTAAGTAAGATGAACAGTCAGTAGGGATCCTTTATGTCCAGCAGCCTGTGACCTCTTTTCTCTCCGTCCTTGGGCACCCCGGTGCTTTCATCTTCTACACCAGCAGGCTTATGATACTCTTATATCTCTGTTGGAGCCTTCCCAATAATACAAAGGAAGTGATGCATGACTGTGTAGCTGTATCACTATTTAATTTGACGACCATACAAAACAATTCCAGTTGGTTGAAGTAAAGGATTTGCAGAGGATAAGAGTCTTATAGTCATAACATTGAGACACGCATCTTTCAGTATTGGCTAAATCCACTCAAACATAGGAAGTGAGGAGAGGGAGAGGGAGGAGAAATGAGTGGTCATGCCAGTCAGGGATTACAGCTGATGACCAGCTGAGGCCAGAATGTACTCTCAACAAGAAGCAGGGTTATAAAACCGATCCTTAAAGCACCCTGTGCACAGCCACGCCTATAACAACTCAAAGTCTATTAACATGGGCAACATACTTGCACATAACATTAACTGGGGGATTGTGTATAAAATAAGATAAAATGAGATTGACCAGAAAATATTAAAACACTGACAGAATACCAGCACCGTCAGCAGCATCATGTGCCTCGAGTTTACGAGCATGAAGCCAAAATTATTACTCAGACACAACTGCGATGGTTATGATCAGGCGGTGTGATGAGAGCCAATAGTGAGGAGTCCACTCGGATATTAGACATATAGACACACAAACCCCCGAGACCTGCAGCAACAGAATAAGACCCAAGCTGGACCCAGTTAACCTGGATCCATAAGTACACCGGTACAACAAAAACAGAATCAAATGAAAAAAAATTCAACCATTCCTTTGCTTCGACTGTTGAGATTCTCCGTTTAGTCACCGATTGACACAGAGGACCACAGATTTGCGTAATGTGTCTTCCTGCGATTTTAGAGGTGTGCATGTCACCTGCTCCGCAAATCTCGTCTCTGCAGCCTTACTTCAATGTGCTTTCTATGTGCCTTCTTTGAAGAGACTTGTTTCAATACATCATTTTGGCAGTGGCTGACAAACAGGTGGGGAGGGGAGAAAGACAGGTCAATGAAATTTAAAAAATAATCCCTCTTGCATTCCTGGGGATTTCGCACACACAAGATTTGTTTAGAGTAGGTTTAGGGTAAAGGGTGTGTCATGTGAGGTTTCATAAGATTTCACTACCAGAACACAATACAGGCATTTTTTGGTGCTTAAAAAGAGCAAGTCTTACATGAATTACACACTCACCAGAGTGGGGGGAGGGTAAGTCTACTGACCAAACACCCAAAAGACATCCATAAACCTCCACAGCTTGATTGACAAGCTAGAGAAAAGGAAGCCTATTACTATGCCTTGCTCATGCTTTAGGAACTGTAGAGCAATGCTCTGATCATGCCAGCAGTATTATTAATTCACTTGCTCAGAACAGATTAAAGCGAAGCAATTGTTGCGGAGGAAAATGAATGACCAACAATGTAACCGTATAAATATACTTAATTGGGATTTTCCTCTTGCTGTAAAAGTCTCAGATGGCGTTTATGTAGTCACCAAGATCTCCAAGCGACAATGAAGATAAAGAACTGTGAACTACCACGCTGACCATATGTCTACGCATATGGCTGAAGGAGATTACATGAATTATTTCTTACCAGGAAGGTGAAATGTTTAGTCACCGTGCTTCCTGCCCAGACTTCCCTTCTGGCTTCACAGAAAGACATAGTCTGTCCAAGTAATCCCTACAGTGAAAAAGTGGGGCAAATAAGAGATGTTCCGTCTGTTTCCTTAAATAAGAAAAAGAAACGATCTTAGTGGGGACTTGGTTTTCTAGTTTTGTAAAAACCAAGTCCCCCTGTAATTGTTTTTTTTTTTTTTTTATAATAGGTTGTTTTTTTAGAACATTTTTTGTAGTTTATAGGGAAAGGAAAATCGTGTTTACTCGCATAATAACACATGGGAATAGATGTACAATTTTTCTAATCACAGTCAACTGAATGCAAGACAGCGCAGTAAATAACAGATGAAAGTAGATTGCCTCACAAATTCATCATACTGCAATTTACCGCTCAATTTAGCCTGTGCCAGTTACTGGTGTGATGATAACAATTCTGATGTTTAGAGTATCCTATTTTCCCTGCTGTGTCAGCTGAAACTAGAGAAAGTCAAACATCCATTTCCCCGCAGGATTAAAAATTGTCCTCTAGGAGAAAACAGTGACAAAGCATGATTGCGCAGTCCTATCCACACATAACCACACGTGACTCTACACACCGAAGCTAACAGATACAGAAGCTCTAACAGGGCTATAAATCAGTAAGGGCTTTACAACTCCATAAAGGAATCCTGCAGGAAGCAATCTCCATTACACCCTGGCAGCCCCCTTTGGGTGACTTTGTGCAGGGGACAGAGCACCGACTGGACAGAGCGGGGCCAGAGGTGCCGACCACAAACACTGTGTTGTAGAAGAAAAGGCCATTTACTAAAAAGGTAATTAAAGGCCTACTGTGTCTATCATTAACCATTATGGCATTTAAACGATAGCTACAGATGTATAATTGAACACCAACCCAAACTTCTGTCAGTGACAGTATCTGAATAATGTACAAAATGCAAATTAGTCAACAGCTACACCAACTACCATCTTCGGGGCACTATCAGCATTGGTTCACACATCTGTGTTATAATGATGCACCATTATCCATCTGCATGGGTCGACTGACATCCTGATATGTAGCTGCTTCAATATTGACAACCCCACGGAAGAAAGCTCCTCGACCGGGGACGTGGGAGGGAACGGTCTCTCTTCAATGCAGACAGGGATTTTCTGCCTCCCACGCTTTTCAGATTAGCAAAGAAAAAAAAACAGGGCCATTATGAACTAAAAAGATTGTTAATGTTACATTCCATTTCCCCCCGCCCCTTAAAATGTGAACTATTCAAATGTAATGGGAGGGCAGCACAGAAAAACATTTTGTCGGCTCAGCAGCCAAAAAGCCACTGAGCTGTTTGAAACCATGCAGGAAATGACATCGCTGACACATTTTTGCCCGTGCAGAGGCCTAAGACAGCAAAGGGAAGGAAAACAGGGTGAAGCAACAGCCGCTAATGTCAGCCTACTTTAAATGTTGACATGCAGTGATCATTAAAAGAGACACAGGCAAGTTTTATGAAAACTATGCTGGAACCTGTCACAATCCAACACTGACAGTGGGAGAAAAGGAATGCAGTGCTGATAGATGCCAAAGAAGTGAATAGGCTGCTTTGACAAGGCCATGCCTACACACAGGAGGGAGAGACGTGGCAAAACTTTGCCACAATTTATGGACCCGTCTAAATCTAGGGCTACACAAATACAACCCTAGCCAGAAGGCACACTTGTAGAGGAATTACTACAATGTGTATTCTGCTGTCTGAATGGACCCAGGTATCTGGATATATCTTATACAGAAAACAGGATCCACTTTGAAGCAGAAGCTTACAGACATTACAAGATGAAACAAGTTGTCTTCCTATTCATGACTCTGCAGTTCACTAGTGCCAACTGAAACACCGGTAAGCCTATAATTATCTCAACTCATTAAAAAAAATGGAAGAAGATGAAGAGTTACACAATCACTGATTAAGCAATGAGGGTGAAGAAATTATATGATGGGTATTAAATGATTGACAGGACCAGCTTCTCTCTGCTTTTCTGTCAGCCTGTGGCAGCAGCAGCAGCAGCAGCAGCGGAGAGACGGGAGGATGCGACTATTGCCACTGAATGTAGATGCAAGGCAAAGCTCATCATCAGCCTGAGCTTCCAGCAGCAGGGATTGGTTGGTCGTTATAGCCCACTGCCTGGTCAGATGTGGAAGAGGGACATGCTGATTGTGCAGCATACACCCCAGAGAGGAGCGGACCAAAACAAAGCATCGATTGCACTGTCTGGCACGTGTGACATGTTGCTGCCAACTGCTCTTTTGTCTATAAATTTTTTAAAAAGAGAGGGGGGGGGACATGGGAGCAGGGGACATTCCCCCTTTGTGTAAGCAAACATAAAAAGGGTTTAGGCATGTGACAGCCATGCTAGCACAGTCAGTGTGATGATGCTCAGCTGCCTGGGTGATGTCTGTAGGCCATACAAAGCAGCAGCAGTTAAAGCCAGGCACCATATGAAAATGCCTTATTTATTTCTTTATTTATTTGTATGCATGTATGCATGTATACACACACACACACACACACAGTCTATGGGAAATACCAAGTAAATCCTAATGTAGCTTTCCTGATCGATACACCCCTAATTCGCGCTTCACACTAAGACTGCCCTCTTAGATTGAGTCTCTGCTACCACTCCTAATGCAGCCTCTCGTTTTTTCCCCCCATAGTGTATCGCCTAGCAACAGTGCGTTGCTAGGATTGCACAGCCTTGCCAGGGAGACGACACTCATCCTCTCGTGCCTCTTCACTCCCGTGACTCCCCCACTTCTGTCTCCAGTCGCTCAACCGTCCACATCACGGTATCGTAGCTCCACGCTGAGCCGAGCCTCTGTTGTATTTTTTTTTTTTTTACCACCGCGTCAGTCGGCAGAGTGACGTGGCACACAAGGATTTTGCAAACTTTTGTCATGACATGGTCGGTTTGTAGTCCGACCGGATACAAACGAGCTCATTCTGCTCGTTAGATGCGAGCAGACGCAGTTCTGGGAGCGGAACTTGTTTCTCTGAGCACTAAAGCGACAACAGGAGTCCGTTTACGACGAGCTCCGTGGCGCGGCTGTCAGTTTAAGTGTCAAGTTCAAAAGCATAACAAACATGTCCCACTTTAAATACTCGCCCTTATCAGTGGTCTAATGTTAAACTGTTCGTTTCCCGAGTGGCTAGGGCTCCCAAACACCCCCACACTGACAGCTATGCTGTCCCCGACAACTGTAGCTGACGTCCACAGACGAGTTGTAAAGTAGCGCTAAGTAAACGCCGGTTGTAGTGTTAGCTCCTTGTCGACGCTAGCTTGGTTTAGCCAAGTTAGCCTCGATTTAGCCCAATTAGCAGCAGCTAACGCCTTCATGGTAATATATTGACCAAGTGCAAATACTCACTTTTATGTCTGCCGGCAGCCCACGACTGTTTGGCGATACTGGGGCTCCGTATAATTGCCCTTCCAGCGGATTTCAAAGCGTCCATATCGTAATCCAAAAGTGGGGCAAAGAGCCCGACGAGCGCCTGTTCGCTTGTGTCGAAACACTCCGCTTGGGTTTAAAACAGCCCTCTCCCGTCCAAACTTTTTTTCAGCTGTTTTTTTCTCCCCTCCGCACGGTTAGCTTTCAGTCGATGGTAGATTATCATGTTCGTCCCCCTGGGCGGTGTTTTGTATGCAAATTAACCGGATAATGTGCGTGACGCCCGTGTGTGGAATCACGCGAGTGAGTGAGGTCGCAGCAGCAGCGGCAGCAGCGCTCGCATCCCGAGCGGGCGGTGTTGTTCCTGGTGGTACACGGCGCAGTTTTACTCCCACCACTGTCTTTTGTGGCAAACGATTTGGTAGTCACATCACGGGCTGTGGTAGGACCTCTCATGTTTAATTCAGTCGGCCACATGGCTTCTTATTGAGCTTCAAAATTCATCTTCTATTCAGTGGAAATGTCAGTACTGTCAGAAATAGGTTGGAGGGTGGAACCACTTCAATTCACTTGAATCACCTTTTCAGGTTGATATAGCAAATACAGCCACTAAATGCATGTTATGCATCACGGTGAGAACTAACTTTTATTATTGTGAATGTTTTTCTTATGGCAATTGCCTAAAAGTCCTCCTCCACTGACTCCACATGTTTATTGTCTCAAAATGTCCTTTCAATGTCTGTTTCAATCAAGATGCTTTGATTATGTTACATACTTGCTTAATACAATATTATTTCTGATCAATTGCCTCCTGTTCCCTCTACTGTACGTAACCCTAGCCCCCATATTCTGCCATAGTGCTCTGATAGCCCATCATACAAGTAAACAGCTGCAGGGGAGGAAGGCTGTGAGGTCCTTTCTTGGATAAGACCAACTATATCAGTGAGTCATTGTTAAAAACCGAAAGTGAAGGAGTCCCTGCTGGACATCTGGAGGAGAGGGGTCTCCTGATGAACAAAATAGGAAGTTAGGGATAATGAAGACAAAGATGCCTAATTTCCCAGGCCTGAAGAGGAAAGCCTGCAGGTCAGCCAAGCATTTCATGTGACCTCTTTTGTGCATGATTACAAATATATGGCCAAAGGACAAGATACAGTCAACATTTCTCAGCGTTCAAAATTACCCTTTGTGACCATATATAGTATTTCTGCAGCCTTAAGACTTTTTAGTTGACGCACGTAAACAATATATATCGATGAGATAGGCCCACCAAATTAGCAAGCACAATCATACCCACAAATAATACATTTCTATTTATGCTTGGGTCAAATCTCAATATAAATAATAGCTCTTGGTTTATTTAGTAATTCATTTATAATGTAGCTTAGTAATGTATTATAATGTAGCTGCTGTCTATTTTCAGGCAAAGCTGTTCTTCTGGTAAGACAACAGTTAGCGTTTTGTTAAATGGTAAACATCCTCAAAGTAAGAAAAAAAAAATGTTATTTGGTTGTTGGTGCCAAAACTTTTGTATTATAATGGGTCCATTGTTAAAACAGATTAAATTACACCAAGCCCAATTTCTTTTATTGAGTTTCGCTGAGCTTACATCATCACCCGTGAAATAAATCGCTCAGGAGAATGGCTTTCAAAAAATCTTGCAGTACCAGATTTTAAGGATTTCACAAGCTCACATATTGCAACAGGCTAACGCGTCCCTAAGAACGTATTAGGCAACACCACTATCTCCAATCTGAAGCTCAGTCAGCAGTGACATAGTATTGACTTTATTCTGCACAAAAATGCTTCCAAGGCAGAGAAATAGCGAGTAGTGTAGCACTGTAGACCAACCATCCCTCTTTACATCCCTCTGTGCAGGTGCATTCCTTTTGAATCAGCTACAAGCATGCTTCACTGAGAGGCTGGAGACAAAAGAGTCAAGCTAGTAAATCTGCCAGTTACTGGAGCACGCAAGACATATCTTGACTTTTAAAGCAGCAACATGGGTTATAGTTACAGTAGGTGTGTCTGGTGAGGAAAATTAATGAGTTTCTTTCTGCTGGAGGAGAGAAGAGGGGTCCAACTGCACATAAAGAGCATGAGCATTCAACAGAGATGATTCTTCAACCTGAAGGTGAGTACGAAAAACAAAATAAACACGATTTATTTATACATGAGGACAAACACGAGTGCGTATAGCTATACACTCTAAATACACTATCTTTAGGGATCATATGAGAAAAGCAATTAATTTTATGTTCCACCACATTCCTTGTTTTTCCGAGGGTCAGGTACAGAGGCAGGGTGGCGGAGAGTCGATTTCCACCAAGAAAATTGCTCATGGACTTTATGTTAATTGCGTAGGTCAAGCTATACCTGGAATTGATCATGTTCTTCTCTACAAACAGCTGGATTTACTGTAGATTACTGAGGTCTAATGGCATCGTGAGTACAGCCGTGCCAAATGCAGACTGCTATAAAAGACCTATCATAATATGTTAATTCCGCATGCTTGATTCTGCCAAACAGTGCGGTGCCAATTGGAACAAGGAGAGCAATAAAATACAGAGGATTGAGTTTAAAACAAAATTATGCCCAACCTAGGCACTGGTTACTGCAGAGAAAACGAGCGAGCGTAACCCATCTTTGTTTTGCTGCACCGGTTAATCGAGCATATTTGTGGAAACCTGGCATGTGACAGAATGCTGAGCAGAGGGCTTCTTTCATGCATTGAAATTCCCCGTCCTTGGATCCTCCAAAATGTTCCAAATGCATTAGATGAATGAAAGATTACTCCAATCAAGGTGCGTAGAAACCCATTTATGGTTCCACCAGTGACTGAAATCTCAAGCCGTGAGGTCAGCAGAGCACAGAAACTCCCTGATGGTGATTACATCTGAATTTGAAAAGTAGACAAACAGGGGAGATGTAGAAAGATGTGCTTCAAAGACTAGCATTCCCCTCTGGCAATTTGTTATGGTGCACACACCCAACTTCATTTACCTACCAGCCCAATAGCTTTGGGAGAGCACCCTTTGGTCAACCTGTTTTGACTAGCTGTGTGTAGCTTAGTGGTTAGCAGGAATAAATCATTCATAAATTCCTTTTGTCAGAGTTAAATGGGATTTTCTGGTCTTGAAAAGAGGGAATTAGTGGTACTTGACGGAGTTAATAACCAGAGCCTGTTTGGACAGATTATCTCTTCTCACCCACATTATATGGATGAACACTGCCTCCTAGTGGCAATAGTGCATATAATCTTCAATACCACAATATAGCAACAATTCTACCAACCTTTTTTTGGTGTGGCAAATCTCACAAGTTAGAATAAAACGCATATCTAACATGTTGTTTTACTTCAAGTCATTCATTAGAGGTAAGTAAAATAAACTGATGAAAATGGGATTATCCTTCATATATATTAAAACAAAAAGAAATGGATGGGCCGACAGTGTTTCAGATGCCACACATGAATTAGGGTTCTGGAGGTACTCCAGCATTTTTGTAGTGTACTTCCATAAAGTTTAAGGACTTGCAAGAGATAAATAAAAGAATGGTCACAAGTGAAGCACCAGAGGCTGAGATATCCTGACATTTTTAGTCACTAGTAGGGGTCAAGCGCCAAAAACACTGGATCCTACATTTCCATCAGACTTCCCTCTTCCTTTAAACCCCACAACTTTTGTAAAACAGACTTTCTGAGACTTAATATTTGAAGTCTCACACCAAAACTGAGCTAACCCCGATGACTTAATGAACTTAATGTGTAAAATCAACAACAGCAAGCAGAGAAAAGTCAATTTGCAAGAAAAAAAATGTTTATTCCTTGTAAACCTCACAGAGCGAGAGCACAGCCAAGGTCATACCTGGGGAGAAACAGAGCAGTGACTGTGGGCATAGAAAACAAAAAACAAACCAAACACTTTCAACAATCAGTTGACCAAACAACTGACTAAACTGTCATTTTCACAACATTTTTTTTTCCAGGAGCCAATGACAAGCAATCTGAGCAGGAAAAAAAAAAAAGCATCTCCCCATACAGTAGGTGAAAACCACACGCACAACAATGACCATTTCAGATGATGACGAAACCACATCAGACTCAAGCGGTTTTCTCCCTGCAGGAAAATAACTATAATACCAGAAACAGGAGTAAGGAAAGCTGCTGTAAAAACAGCCACTTCCCCAACAGTTGCAAATACTGTAACATTCACAAAAATAAATGTGACTTTCTAGTCCCTTACTTTTAACTACACAGTCTACTACAAACAGGTGACCACTTTCTCTACCTGCTTAACAGAAACGTCCATTAAGTGATACTCAACTGGATATTTGACAAACACGTCAGCCAATGTATTTGCAGCACATTCTTGAACACATTACTAGAGAAACAAGCATTCCCAGTCTTGGCACACAAACCGAAGTGGAGGATTAATTAAATAAAATGATTTAAAACTGCTATATTAAAGTTGGCATTTCCAAAGCTTTGTTTACATTGCACAGTCCATCTTTAGAGTTTTCCCTTTCGTGTGTTTTCTACAGTGCAACTTTAAATTGGAAATAAAAAAAAAAGAACAGAGGGGGCAGCAGATAAACCGAGGGATTTGGGGTTTAACAGCAGTAGAGAAGAGCTTCTGCGAGTGGACATGTGAGGAGCCGGAGACCTGTAAGCAGTAGACTGTGGTGGCCGACATCATGTCATCATACTGACAATGGGCAAATAGGAGTACATTGAAATTTGGTGGTGTCCAATATATCTGTTAAATGTGACTGACATAAGGAACAAAGCTACCCTCGAGTTGACACGATGGATCAGCTTCCCTACCAGTTGGGAAAGCCAAATCAGCGACTGACGGCAACTTTGTCCCACTTCAGTAGGCTCGGTCAAATTCTTCCAGCTTAGCCAGATGCTTCACAACTAATTCAGAACGGGCTGGGTTGTATCGCATCATCAAACTCTCTCTATGTCCTCAAGTCAAGGCACTGTGATCGTGACAACTGATGACAGACTGTGCAGAGTACTGAGCACGCACACACACACACACAGACACACGCACACACACACACACACACACACACACACACACACACACACACAGCTGGGGGAGACCAAACTGCTGTTTTCACTGATGCTGAACATTACGAGCTGCTTGGGTTCGTTTAATTTTAAGCTCTATGTTTAATCTTATAACACAAGATCTCTTCCAACTTGTTGAAATCAACACTTGAAATCTTAAAGAGTGAACCAATAGAACCACAGAAAACACTTAAAAAAAATATTTACCACCAAACCCCAAAAGCAGCTGAGCGCAGGGTTCATTTGGTGTCTTTAAAAAATAAATTAAACATAACAGGGGTGAGAGTCTGTGCCAACTTTGCACTACATTCCTCTGGTTGTACAGATGTTGCCATACTACCCTTTGACAAAGAAAGAAATTAAGATACAAGTCAGGCTGTATGATAAAAGGTTTTAGGAGGCAATAATCAACCTAAAATAATAAAGCAGCTATGCCCCAGGACCAAAGAGCAGGTAACTGGTCGCAGGTGGTTGCAGTGGTGGTGGGAAAGGGAGAGCAACACCCCTTGAGATGAAGATACATACCCGATTCTGTGAGGTTTCACTAGACAATTAAGAGAAAATAAAAACTGGGTTGACATGTGATGTCCGTTTAAAGTTTTTTTGTCTTTTGTTTTAACTACAACAAATACAGTCACACGATACAACATCCTTTTGACCTGGCGAGGAGAAAAATAAAAACCCAAGAAAAACAACGTTCTCAGCCGCAGACTTGCCGAGCAGATTGGAAGGTGGTGGGCCTGCAGGAAAAATAAAGATGATGGGGAGGATGGAGACAGGAGAGGGGGCGGGACGAAGCGTTCACTTTTTGAGTGGCTGGTAAACGGAGGCGTTGGGGTCTAGGCCGGAGGAATTGGTGTCCATGAACTTGGAGGAGTAGTGGGGGGCCACGGGGGTCATGCTGCTGGTGTCGGCTGTGTAGGAGATGCTGGGCATGACGGCCATCACTTCGGCTATCTTCTGTTTCAGATCTTTTATCTCCTGGTCCTTCTGCAGGATCTGACCTGAAAACAGACAACAGGTCAGTCCAAAATATGGTTCAAGAATGTTTTAAGGTGTGCTCACAGTCCAAGTATCATGAAAGGTTTGGCGGGTGTAAAAAAAAGTCTAAATGGTTCGATATTGAGCCAAACACTGGACCAGTATACCGAATTTTACCGATAGCCGGCCATAACTTCTTTTCCTACAGCGTTTACACTTTGCCTCCTCTGTTTAGCTTTACTTTTGAAAACCACATGAATTTTGTAGTAAAAAAAACATAAAGCGTTTCATGTTGCCGGTTGCTCGGCAGTGAATTGCGAACGGCCGCTCAGACACTAGCTGCTTCGTTAGTCCGTTCATAAACAAATCCTATTATGTTAATCACGTTGGATTCACGTTGGCGTCGTCGCAGCAGGTTGCTGAGGTATGCTTCTTTTCAATTTGCCAGATCATGTCATAGTGATGGATGCCGGTTCAGTACAACGGACTGGCAAAACCAGAAATCGACCCAACTCTAGTATCTAGTGGTGGATTTATGTGTTAATGTGTTGTTAATGGACATCAGACTGACCTTGTGCAATCTCCAGCTGTCTCTTGGCGTCTCCCAGCGCAGAGAAGAGGTCCAGTTTGATCCTGGTCTCTGCACTCAGACTGTTCTCCAGGTGCTGGGTCTTGTCCTGCATGGCTGACAGCGCCGACATCAGCACCTCTGTGTCTTTTTCATTCTCCTTATATTTATGAAGCTCCTGGGAGATGGAAGAGAAGAGATACAGTTATGGCCAACTGTCTGTGACTGGATGCTTTAGCACACTGGTGACAGCAATGGGAAAGTGCAACGTTTTCATAACGTCTGTAACAGACAGAACAGAAATGCATTTAGTGCTGCATGAAGAACAAACAGAGAGCCAAACCTTGACCTAGAATGTAAATTAATCAAGGGCTTGAGGTAAGTATTCATCACTGCAGTGAGTCAAACAACACAGGGTTTAAAAATCCCACCAGTTGCCAGAATATTGTTATTAACTACAACACCTCTCTTAACATAATGTTGACTGGCTCTTCTTAGAAAGTCTATATGGCACATACAGTGTCACAACCCGTAGCTGACTGCTGGTTCGACTTGTACTGTGCCTCCTAATGTATGAGCACTGGGGTTGAATATCGTTTAGGTCTGAGCCATTCTGATTCTGCTCGTCAGTTAGAGATTCAAACAAATCCAAATAAAATCACGTTTATTCCTCGCATACACAATCAAACCCAGTACGTGTAGTGAATTCTTTTGTGCATAGCTCCATTTTCTTTTTTTTCTTTTTTTTTTACAAATAATAAAGAAATAGAATACTTTACAAAAGAAACAATAAAACAAAACATCAGTAAGAGTTTCATAAAATGTAAATATAAGCAGTACATACAGTATATGCAATGTATGGCAGGGGGATGAATTATAAATAATGTGTAGTGAGTTATAGATGATGAAAATCAGTGGTTTAGGAGTGGATCCGATTCTGATACTCGTTTCAGCAGTCATGTGACTAAAATGATGAGGTGTTTTGTGTGACAAAAAGGTATAAAGGTATTGAAATCCTAAAATATCTTCTATGTTGCTGTGAACAATTTGACAATTTACCCTTTTTCACTTGACTTGTGCACCCTGGCATTAGCTAGTTCTGGGGCACTATAACTTTAAGAAATGCTCCATCATGATATAAATCTGCATGCATGTGTTGTGAAGCTTTGTCGCACCATATTGCAAAAGCTATTTGTGTTCACTGACAAAAGCAGAACTGGCAATGTACAGAAGACTGCGATAGATTTCAAGAATCCATGAGCAGAATCAAAAATCTTCTTAATAAATTGCAAGTTTGAAATCACACACACCAGCTCCTCTACTGCATGTGGCATAAAGCATTACACATGACTCAATGGACCAAAGAATCAAATGCATCAAAACAATTATATTGGAACAACTTGGATAATTGTACTTGATTGTGGCAGTTCCTATAAATACTTGCATTTATTTTTTAAATCCTTACCTGAACTTTCAATTCCAGCTCTCTGATCTGGTCCTCCTTTAGCTTTATGTCCATTGTTAGTTTCTTACACTCCGTTTCTAATTCAGTGATCCGCCGCCGCAGCGTGTCTGTGCACTCCCCTCTGAAAAGAGGGGGGGAAAAGAGCGGGGGAGTTGAAAAGAAGTGGTGGATTTATGATAATAACAGATCATAACTTGTGGGAAAAAAAGCAAGTGACAGGTCAGAAGTTAAATGGTTATTGAAAACTAAATTTCAAATGTCAGAGGTGCACCTACCTGGATGCTGCTGCTAGTGCTACTGCTCTGGCTGCTGTGGCCTCCTCTAACTTCTTTCGCTTCTTTTCGTCTGCAAGCTGTTTCTCGGCGGTGGCTCGAGCCTCCTGCTCTGCTTTGAGCCTCTTCTCCAGTTGGCCCACAGCCTGTTTGTCCTTTTGCTTTGCCTGCACAGCATTATGGAGCCTACAAGTGCACGGACACACAGATCATAGAATAGCACATTACCAAACAGGTTGGCAGGATCACGACTTGTTACTACCTGTGCTGTCATCACTGTTTCACATGTATAGAATTTATTTGAGCAGCCAATACAAATTGTTTGGCATTTATGCTTTTATCTTGTCATTCTTTTTGAAAGTCCACATAGAACTCTATAGCACACATTTCCCAGTTAGAAATGACTTTGTAAATGCAAAGCTGCTCTTTTCCTACAGTGGTAAACATACCGACGCATGACAATGAGCACCTCGATGCCCCAGTTAGTAATGATCCTCAACCAAGTGTGACCCCGCTTTGATCAGGTGAATAGTAGACCCACTCACTTGTTCTGCAGCAGCTCGTTCTCTTGGCGCAGTTGGCCCAGCTCAGTGCGAATGGAGCGTTCAGCGCTGCCCAGCGAGCCGATCTGGCTGCGCAGGTCCTGCTCAACCTGCCGGCTGGCCTGCAGGTCTGCCTTCAACTTCTTAACATCCTGCTCCAATCTGTCCCAGGTGGGAGAGTGAACAGAGTACAGACACATTGACATGCTGCTTATATTCTACATGATTTATATATGTATTGTGTACATCAGTACCCGTATTTATAGATGCAGAAATCCAGATATTGTGGCCTAAAAGATCCAACCATGGATTATACACATGCCCCAGACCATGGTTGTAAACAGTTGCCTCAGAAAAGCAGTCCCTAGATTATTATTGCAGCCAAGGCATGTTCATAATTAATCTATACAGACGTATAAATAAAATAAAGACAAGCCTAAATCCTACATGAGTTAAATACAGTGTCACTACAAAAACTACACGTTAACTTTAGGTTTCTGAGTGATAAATGTTAAATGGCGATGGCCTTTATTCTGAATTGAAAGTGTGTGAAGACAGTTTCATAACCATTTGTATGTCCTACTCGGAGGACAGAATATCATCAATCCTTGTCAAACTTTCAGCATGATTTCTAAAAGTCTGAGATTCATGATAAAAACCAGCAGAGACATTTAAGTAGAATGTGCACATTATGCCTATGTTCTTTGACATTTTAAATGATCTGGCAACATCAACACTACACTAAACCTTTACACCTGAGAAAAGACAACCTTGAAAAACATTATTTGTCATTAAATCAACATTCTACTATGTTGTGTGCAAAAGAATGCAAACATGTCAAGAGCGTAATTACATTTTGAAACACTCTCATCTCCCAATTAAATCACACAAGCAAGAGTCCCTCTTAATGACCATCTGTTTGCAATATGGGATTTCTCAACTAAAGAAGTCACAAGCTGATCACATGAGGGCCGATATATTTGATGGATCTGTTTAGCGCGATCATTTTTTCATCCTTTGCTTGTTTGCTCCAGGTGCACAAGCTGTCAAAAATGTAACTGGTTTAGTCCATACAAACACTGGAACTACTTAGTTTTGTCAGTGAAGCATAAAATAAACAAACCATAACATACAATAAACAGAAGCCTGCCAAAAGAGTCAGTTAATGATATGCCAGAGTGAAGCAGCAAGCGATGCAAGAAAGACCAAACAAACAAAAAACATACCACGCTTAGAAAAATAGTGCTATTAGATGAAAAGCTTTGAACTTTAGTACTGTGTCCATGCTGGGGATGATAGATTGTCCAAATCCTGTGCAAATATTTCTGCCACATCTGATCCACTCTGACACTTTTTTTTTCACACTATTGTACAAAATACCATAGGGATATAGCACCATAGACAACATTATAGGAAACCATCAAAGATCAGCTGTGATTCAGGCTATATTTGAATTTAAATTCAGAGCTCTTAAGCTATAAAACATCGAGACTACAAAATTGAATGTGGGTCAGTTTTAAGTGTGCACGATGATGTGCAAAGAGAAAACAAGATTGAAATTGGTCTTGGTATCAGTTTCGAGATCAAGGGAAATTAATGTCACCAGGACATCCCTAGTCTCAACACATACTTGACAGTGGAAGAAATGCTTGTGAGAGAATATTTGGTCTCAAACACAAGACAAGCTGAAACAGTTCATTTCACGTTATATAACCACAATGTTTTTGTCCGTATAGTTTGTTAGTACAGTCCTAATGAGTAGAATACATCTGTGTGCATCTTACCTAATAAGTGCTTCTGGCTTGCTCAGCTGGTTGTTGGGGATACAGTTGTCTGTGGGATCCCTGTGGGAGCCACCCGACGTCCCCTTCCCCACTGCTAACTTGTGCTTCTTTTCGTTCTTCCCCGTGGAAGAGGATGATGGTGCAGAGGAGGGTACGCTGCCGTTGGTGGCACTATGGCCGCGGGGCGAGGAGTTGACCGTCGCGGCATTGCTGCTAGCATTTTTGTAGTTTTTGGAGGAGGAGGAGGATGAGGAGGAGCAGGAGGAATTGTTGTCCTCTTTCAGCAACAGGTTTTCTGTGCTGCCCAGCTCTGTGGTCAGTCTCTTGTTGTTCATATGGTTCTCCATATACTCCATCTCTTGGAGTTTAGAGTCCACTGAGGATGGCAGGATGCTGTTGCTGTTGTGCTGCTTTTTAGCATCCCCGCCGCCTTTTCCCTCTTTCCCTTTTTCTCTATACTCTAACTCTGGCAGTGGTGCCGCTGTCTTTTTATTGGCTGGAGCGCCATTCTGTGACACTGGAGGTGTGTCCACTTCAGATATTCCTTTAGCTGCTGCTGCTGCTGTAACACAGAGGGAAGTGAAGGGGATACGTATGAAATATATATATATATATATATATGACAAATGCCATGAGACTTTATCTTAAAAGAGTCCTGTGTGTAATTCTTCATATCTGAAAAAATTACTTTATATATGAACCAAAAATAGTTCTACTTCTTAACAGGTGGGCTGGCTGGCCCTTGCAGGCGCAAGTCCTCTGTGGCCGCAATGCTGCGTGAACGGCACTAGGTCGGCTTTAAAGGCCCGGCCACCCGGGGAGAAGGCTTGAGCTTCACAGTGCCACTCGCCTGGACTGGATGTGTGTGTGCATGTGTGTGTGGGTTAGGGTGAGGGCAGGGGCAGTGGATTCAATTTGTATATCTATACAACCAAAGTGTTTATGATTAAAAAGCACCAAATTATTAACTAGAAATAGTTTACAAGAACACAAAGTTCTTCATAGATTTAACCTCTAAATTTTGCTATCAATGTCCACCAGATGGATGCATTTAACTTTAAAATGTACAATATTTTCTTCCGGGGGACCATGGACCCCTGCAGGGACTGAGTTCCAACCACAATAGTCTCACAAAATCCAACAGTGGGAAACACTGTCATTAAGTTCTTGCTCTGTAAGCTTCTTTCAAATTTTTGCTTTGTTTAAACTGTGAGGCAGGGACACCTGCAACTACAGACTTTGGGTAGGGAGGGAAATGCTGCAAATGTTGGGTAGGGAGGGAAATGCTGCAAATGTACATTAGGTGTAAAGATGGCTTGTTCGACAAGACAGATTCATTGCAAACCAACACAAACTTGATTAGGGCCTGGTTGTGATTTTAAAAGACTGTTCTGTTTTTAGGGTCAACGTTTATTGTCACCTTCCATTAAACCACATGAACAGGGCACATAATGTCTTAATGAGCGTTTCTCCCGGGACCAACAAAAAGTCAAAAACATCTACATTAGCCATTGTCTTTTTTCTTAGAACTTTCTGGTGGCTACCTGCCACCTTTGTCAACAGTCCTGACTGAGACAACATTGACTGGCAGATTATTCAACTATCCCAATCCATAGATGTGTCATCACTGACTCAAGGCAGCGGGCAAGCCGATTTTTCACACGTCTCATTTATCAAATGATGTGATTTTATTGTTCAGTCCTAGTAGATGGTGTAGGTGAGCCTCAGATTTCCTGAACCAGGTGCTTTATATGTGCAGACACAGCATGTATGTATGCATATGTATGTGTGTTTCAATCTTACCTTCTTCTGCTTCTCGCTCTTGCCTCTGAAGCATTTGTTGCTCCGGAGGTAGAGCCTGCTGTAGGAGCTGCATGTAAAACTCATTTTCCTTCTGCACCTCCTTCTGCTTCCGAAGGCGCATCTTATAGCTTACATAGCTCTTGAAGCCGAAGCCCAGCGTTACCACTGGGTAACCAATGCTACAGAGACGGACACAAGAAGTACACTCATAAGTCAATATATCAATATCAATAAGGTCAATATCACACAGTACTGATTTAATCAAGGAAACACTGCTACACTAATGCACTTAAATTATCAATCATTTAGGATTATTTACTATAGTATGGTAACAGCCCAACTTCACAGCATAATATAGGTTAACACAGCCAAATCCATCTTGAAGCTCGTAGAGGCTCCTTAGATTAAGATTGCAGACCTCTCTAAGCCTTACACAGTTTACACCCCTACACTGTAGAGGTGATACTTCAAACCTCCATCAGATTTTTTTTCAGAAAAATGCAGTCCAGTCAGATAACCTCAGACCTTTTTAATAATCACAGAAAACAAAGTGCAAAGATAGTTTTTGTGGTGCAAACATTGTGTTTGCCAATGGCACAGCAAATGTCTCTACACTAAAAGATAAGATAAGACATAAAACATTATTTATCTAAAAGGGAATATGCTGTGCAGCAGTTGTGAGTGCAAATATAAATGTCTTCTTATAGTTCCTACTTGTACAATAAAGGCATATGTAAGGGCATCTATTCTTTAGAACACTCAGGGAATCCAGCCTTAAAGTGATTTCTCATGAAAATCAGAAAAAAGAGCCCAACACATAACCAGTCATGTGACATTGTTGACTTCATGTAGTGTGCAGCAATGAATGAAGCTGTGTGAAGTTAAGTTAATATAATGCTGTGTTCATATAATTCCTCTTCACCATGCTGACATCGTCTGCAATAAACCTAGATATGCCTTTCAGTCAAAACGTGTCTGTCAAGATCAGCATTTCACCTAGTTAAAACAGAACGGTGGCTCACCAGTGTGCAGCAAAAGGACGACACAAGTCCACGTGGAAGTTCTTCAGGTCTTTGAATCTGATGGCTGCCTCTATGTACACAAAGAGTATCCATAGAGACACGGTGGGCAGACACACACCTCTCTCTGGAGAAAAAAAACACAAAAGCAGGGAAAAGATATAAATGGGCATTGAGCATCCGCACGACGAGTACCACCTGAATTATGTCCATAGCAATGAGTACCAAAAACTGGCAATGTTCTCACAGAATGCAATTGTATACTTATTATTTCATAAGTTACAGCCTGAATCATTATTCAATGCTGTATTCAAGAACAGTTCTTATTTTTCAACAATGGGCCTGAGCTTGTCTTTAAGACAGAAAACATTTTGAGTAAATGGACAACACTGCTGACTTGGCTCTAATTCTTACTAGATGATGTGCCAACCAATTTGACTGTCCCAAACCTTTTAGAATGCGGACATTTGCAAGGTCTTTATGGACTCTGTCGTCCCCCTGCTGTGAGAGTCCCTACTGTGCTCTTGATCTCGTCTTGCGCATCCTGCTTGTTATAAAACAGATTGCATCTGCCCAAAATGTTGTCAAGAGAGTACAAAACTTGACGAACACAGACCTGTCCTTCTCCCTCTCACACACGGTCACAACAGGTAGAACATCGTTCTGTACAGACCATCAACTTCTCCACAATCTACATACTGTAGGTCTTTATTGACACACCATTATCACTGAACACAGGGACTGGTCAGGGTACACACTACCCATTGTCTCCTTGGCTGCAATAAGCTGCAAGACACTTTTACCACCAGGCTGTGGAGTGTTAGGAGATATTTATACTCCTACAGTGAATGTAACTGCTGCGTAAAGTTGGAGGGCTCAGAAAGCAAATGGAGACTACTCTTGCGTTTCTCCCTCCCCCAACTGGCACTAGGATTTCCATCTGACACCTGGCCTTTGGTCAACGCAGGGGGATACCGCTAAATCAGACTGACAACTAATCCACAGAGTGCAGCTCACTGACACACACCATGCAAAATTCTAAGAAGCATAAACCAATTTCAGAATCAGAATCAGAAAACCTTTATTCGTCCCACAGCGGGGAAATTTACAGCGCTACAACAGCAAAGGGACAGTGCAGATAAAAGGTTAAGTACAATGGATAAATACAAAATATAAGGTTAAGTACAACATTGTTTGTACAACATATTTGTAAATAAGATAACACAATGTGCATGGGAATTGCACAACACCTTTCACATCTGGAAGAACAACACAAAATAGTGCAAGTTCTAAGAATTAGTGTGGTCTATGACTTCAAAGAATTATTCATCTTAATAGTCCATCATGTCAACACACAGAAAGATTCTTCCTTCATTATTTTGTTTGCATCGTTAAACTGAACTAATGTAGAGACAAATGAGACCAATGTTTTAGCAGGACCCAAGTTAATAGCTGGCATTTGCCAAATTCTCATATGCAGTATTTAAACTAACAAATATCAAGACACCTAAACACATTGGAGGGCCTTACCTGTGTGCCAAACATACTGCACCCACACATAGGTACTGGCAGCGAAGAATAGCCATTGCACTGGGATGAAGAGGAGGCAAATGATGTCCGAGGTAAACGCCACACACACAAAGAATACTGAGAAGGCCTGTTGGGGAGAGGAGGGGTGGTTGCGATAACAGCAACACATTCAGTAAAGAAACATGTAGGTTGTTTTTACCTGTTAGTAATTCATGCTCAAAACATTCACACAACAAAACATTCCCTTGGTCAACTTTCCAGGCTAACAACCAGCATTAAGATGTTGGAAGCCAGTTTACAGAATGGTTGGCTGCCATATTGTATCCCTTATAATTGGAGTGATCTTGTTCTGGGTGATTAAACTCTAATTTCATTGTTGAATTATATCCCACAAGGTTATGCGAATGCTACATTTTCTGCATTTCTGTGAGACCCAGATGCACAAACAAACACACACCTACACGATGCATTTCAATGAGAGCAAGCTGTCAAGCATCAATAATGGAACCACGGCAAAATAAAACTATGATAGATTAACATTAGCATACAGAAGTCAGATAACAGAATACTAACGACCTGCAAGCCTGATCCGATCTATCTACCACCATCTATCACTTTTTTTTTTGCTAACCAAGTGAATAACAGATTTGGGTTTTTTTTAGGTTTAACTGGTTTAGGTTTAGCTGAAAACATTCAAGACTCAACATCTAAATGGGAAAATCAGAACAGGATGATAATAGAAGTCCATACTTTTAGCACATCTATACTTGCTTATTTTAGTGCAACATCTAAAAGTTTAGTGGTGAACAGAGAAAAACAAAAAGGTTACAAAGATGGCTATGCTCTTTCTTCACCTCTATGAAATCATAACAAAGTATAAGGACATAGCCACTCACCAGCCCCTGGTATCTAAAAGAGTCGTACACACTCCGGATGAAGAGCCAGAAAGGCCAGAGGTACTCAAACCTGAACTCCAATACAAAGTCTGCCAGTAGCACTAGTGCCCACACCACCAGGAACTTCAGGTACAGGAAGGTACTAAAACATGAGAAGAAAAATTGGATGATACAAGATGTTTTGGAACATAAATACATTACAACCTTCAAGAGTTTTTTATACTGACAATGTGGCACTCATATTTCCCCCTAAGAGATTCCGCTTATTCTAAGTGTATGTATGGGTGTGTGTGTGTGAATCAAGCGTAAGATGTCTGGAGCCTACTGCTGATGTTTTTTAGATGAAATGCCTGTGTGCATTGCACTTATTCTGAGCGGCTCATGTTATAAAATTAAACTTGTCATATATACAACACGTGCATAGACACTTAAGGGACTTGTGAAAACATTTTGGAAGAAGTCAGCTAAATCAGCTCTTTGACATGTTCTTATGTGACGCTGCTTTGAACATGTGGACATGAAAACGGTGCCAAAATGCATTATAACAATTCCTCAAGGTGTTGTGGAGATAACGTATGCACACAGAAGGCTGTAGTTTGTTGCTGATTAGTGCCGCAATGCATGTAGATAAAAGAAAATAGAAATATTTGAGCACAGTTGACATTGTTGTTAAGAGAACTGAAACCCAGAAAGTGACACAGTAGGGGGGGGGGGTACTTTGATCTCAAAGCATAACTGTTTTGTGATGGGGGCACCTGCTCAATAATTCAAGAACTGCCCCACATCTTTAGGTCCACATGCCACGTGTGTAACTAGTGGCCTTTAACGTTTGGTTTGTCAGATACATAGGAAGTCACACAGAGGTAGGACCTGTCAGGTGGAAGGGAAAACTAAGCAACTTTAAAGTTGTTTGGATAGTAAAACACAAGGTCTTCAGAAGTCAAACTGACTGCAGTCTTATCACCTCCTGTTTACAGTTAATGTTAGCATATGATGTTACGCTATTACTAGATAAGTAAGGCGCTTGTGGTGAAGTTAGAAATGAATAGACAAAGCTGCTGTTGTGCTAGCTAACATAGGTTACCTTAGGTAACAGGGAGACGGCTCATTTAGACGCGGCTAGCATATGACCACTGACGGCATATAGTCTGGGTTGTTTAATTAGTGTGCAAAAATCCACTACAAGTTAATACGAAACAGTAACGCTGCTGTGAAAGACACCTTGTGACATGGTTTAAACAGGCTGTGTTGGGGCCTAGCGCTACGGCTAGCTTAACAGCTAACGTTACCTGCTAATGTAGAACGAAAACATACCACTAGCATACAGTACCCTGTCACTAGTGCTTAATAAGCTAGCTAGCAGTGGCAGTTCATTGATATCAATGGTAACGTTAGGGAAGTTCCACATTATGCAGCTACCAAGCCGCAAGCATCACCATTCAGTGCCCCCCATGATTGTCGTGAGGAGGACCCTTCGCCAGGCGTCATATAAGTTACCTGCCGTATATACCCTCAGTGATTCGGTTCCGTTTTAACGGCCGTCGGAGTTTGCTGCAGTCCGCATTGCGCCGCTTCATCCTCCTCCTCTTGGCTTTGGCCTTCGAGTAACCACTGTAATCTTATCCAGTTTTCTTGAGTATACGGACAAAGATAATAAATGAAGTGCCTGTGGTATATGTCGCTGTTATTATTTTTCCCCACTGGACACAAAGAAATAAATAAAGGACTCTATTCGGGAACCTCCTCTTTTTCTGTTAGCGCAGACTCAATAAGACCAAACCGCGCTGTGTTTTACGTACGTCCACTTGTCAGACGGCTGGCACATCCAATCAATCTAACCACCGAGCCCTCTCTCTTTGACGGATACAGAGATGAGCCATTTACGTTGCACTGTGGCCTGCTCGCTTAGTTCTCCTCCGCCAAAGACAACAGGGACGAGCGAGGAGGAGAGGGACGCTGTGTGCGGGACGCTCCCCGTTTGACCAATCAGAATTTTGTGGACTAATCGGGCATCGCTGATTGACCAATGAACTGATCACGGAGGCGGGTTTTCTTTCTAGAGGTGTTTGCCTTTGGTTTATTATGAGCAGAAAATATGCAGTATTTGGGACAAAATTCCCTTTGTGCGAGACACAAAAACACCCATTCCAACATACGGGGGTTATTTATACCAGGTCCTTTGTGTGTGGTTCATTGAGAGACTTGCCTCAAGGCCTTGTATGCCATCTATTTTTGGTTACTAGGTTCAAATGTGTGCACGTTGTGTGCGCGGGTGCGTGTTTGACTAACAAAATGTGGGTTTCAGTTGTCGTTGCTTAACATGTAATGAACTTTACCCAGTGGTGGAATATAATGAAGTACAAGTACTGTACTTAAGTTAAAAAAAAAAGCAAAGAAATTGGTACTTTACCTGAGTATTTTCATTTTATGCTATTTTATACCACTACATTTTGGAAGCCAATACTGTACTTTTTACTCCACTACATTTATTTGACAGCTTTATTTACTAGTTACTTTAGAGATTTAGATTATTAGCTAATACAAAATATGAATCAACTAAAAAATAAACATTGACATATAATTATAGGTTAAGATATCCAGCAGCGATATACAAAGTAATTCAAATTAGCACTACCTTTACCAGCTGTGATAAACACATTAATGCATCAATAATCATAATAATAAAAGTAATGATAATCATAATCACGATTCTGAAAGTGGCCATTACACATAAGGAGTTATTTTACTTTTAAGTATATTTTGATGGCGTTACTTTTACTAGATTTTGAATGCAGGACTTTTACTTGTAACAGAGTATTTTTTCAATTTAGTATTGCTACTTTTACTCAAGTAAAAGATCTGAGTAAGTACTTCTTCCACCACTGACTTTACCCATGGCTTTTTGTTAAGCATTGCCTTTAGGACCATAACAAAGTGGCATGATGAAAATAAAAGAGGAAGAGGAATATTTTTAAAGATGTATGGCCAAAGCTGAAGTGACCTTAATAGTTTTCATAGCAAAAATACACATAAAATTGATATTTGCTCTGCAATCTATAATTTAATTTTATGACATGATTTTTTTAGGGTGCCATTAATTATTAATTCCTATTAATTCTAACAGTCTAAATGTGGTACTATTATATGCTAATAATGCAGCATTTTGTTCTGTCCCTCTTCTTGGAAACAGCATTCTTTTTTAAAGAAGCTATAATGACTTCACTTAAATGTGCAATTCAACATTTGCATATTTAAGTGTTTCATGACCTGAATCCTTTTGTGATTTGTATTAAGGGGAGGCAATGTTGTTGTTTGGTTGAAATCAATAAAGCGTTTTTCTCATGGCTAGTCAAGACAGACATGTTCTTCCTGGCCAGCAGCTGATAAAAACAAAAAGATGTGCTTGGGGTTTGGGTTGCGCCCTCTCCAGAGCACCGAGTCTACATGTGCGTCAGTTGGAAGAGAAGTACACAGGAAACATCTCCAATGGCTCCTCAGTACGCACCAAGTCTGCGCTCCCGTCTGGCACCTTTGCTGCTTTTTCTGCAGTTAGGGTTCATGGTCATATATGCCTTTTACATTGAGATCGAAAGCAATGCAAAAGTAGATGGGATTACCTTCAGCAACTTTTACCCTGGTAAGTAGTGAGTTTGGAAGGGTGTTAGGTGAGACAAGGGGGGGTTGGAAGGTAAATCAGCAATCAATTAAAAATAGCCTACATTTTAAGCTAATTCATATAGGTTCATTAAAACGTACTACGTACTACATACTAGAATCCAGGCGTATGGGGAAGGGCTGCAGTTATTACTGTTGGGCAGTGATAAGGTCTTACAGTTAGTAGCAGATGACCTGAGGGTGTCTCCTGAAAAGTGGTATTAAGTAACTCTATTGCATACACTTAGAAAGAAGAGGTTACTTTCACTTGCCTGTTAGAACAACACAAAAGACAAATTACATAAATACAACTACATTTTAAATAAATTTAACAAATTTAAAACTTTTTCCTAGATTTCTTTTGAAGTAAGTTCAACTTGTCACATTTTACTTTGGACTGTTTCTTGATTCATGTATCTGGCAGTTTTTATAGCCTACTACTTCTTTTATCTTGCAGAGTTCCAGGATGTGAATGTGATGGTGGTTCTAGGTTTTGGCTTCTTGTACACTTTTCCAGTGCGATATGGTTTCAGTGGCTCTGGGTTCAACCTCCTTGTGGCTGTCATGGCCACCCAATGGGCTATCATACTCAATGGAATAGAGTCCTGGTATCACAGAGGAAAGATCAGGATTGATTTGAGAAGGTAGGTCATCGGATAAAGCGAAAGAAAATGGCACTTCATTGAACATAGATCTATTCATCAAAAACAGAATTCTGAAAATATTACAAACCTAATATACATATTTTACAGCTCTAATAAGTCAATGGTTATAATGTTTTAAGGGAGACACATTACAAAAAAAGTCACTTTTTCAGTGCTTGTGCACACACTTGTGGATATCTGGAGTGCCCACCATCCCACAAACAGGGAAATAAAACAACCCAGTAGGTTTTTTAGGTGCTGCCTCGGTCAGAAAAAACAGCCATTCAGTTTTGGCTCCGCTTTCACATGTGGGCTCATTAGAATATACTGATATACTGTCCTCCATTTGAGTACCTCCACCCACGGCTTGAAAAGTACCTTTGCAATTTATCTCGCAAGCTAATCAGAGCAGACTAGGTTTTTGGGGTTAAGGTTACACTTACAGGTACACTCAGACAGACAGTATGAGAAATTTGTTTTTTGATCAAATCATGTAAACAAGTTCTAGCAGAACTTAGTATGAACAAGTATGAATCTAAAAAACAAGCATGATATGTCCCCTTTAATATAGCTTAGTTGTTGCTGAGATGTGCGCAGCCTCTGCTCTCATTTCAATTGGAGTCGTGCTGGGGAAGACCAACCCTGTCCACCTCATCATCATCGCCCTGCTGGAGGTGTCAGGGTTTGTCCTGAATGAATGGCTCCTCCAGGCTTTGCTGAAGGTATAAGACACTTTTAATCCTGAATTTCACCCTTATGCCAGTTCTTCAGGCCAAGTGTATTCACGTCATATGCATGTAGTACATAGACATGTGCTTCTAATGATGTTTTCTGATTCAAGGTCCAGCCTCTGAACAGCATCATGCTGCTTCACATCTTTGGGGCCTTCTTTGGGCTCATGCTGACCTGGATCCTGTACCGGAAAGGATCCCAGCAGCAATTTGAAAAAGAGAAATTTAGCCGCAAAACAGGATTATTCTCCCTATTGGGTAAGGTGCTTTTCTGATGTTACTGCTAGATAGGGTTGTGTAGGATGGTGCAGCAAGTTGGCTAGTTATTCAGCTGGAGATTTAAGTTCAAACCATGCATTAGAAAGTATCCATCATGTTAAAGCAGAATGTGAATCCTCTGTTCTCCAGGGACTGTGTTTCTCTGGATGTTTTGGCCCAGTTTTAATTCAATCCTCGTGGATAATCGTACTCCTGGGAGGAGGCTGGGGGCCGTGCTCAGCACCTACCTGGCCCTGGCTGTCAGTGCTGTAACAGCACCTGCTTTGTCTGTGCTCTCAAACCCCAAGGGAAAATTCAACCTGGTATTCTGACACTTTGATATGTTCACACGACATTATGCTCTTTCAGGAACGTTTTTCATGATTTGCTAGAGTGCAGTTACTTTTACCTAAATCTAATCAATCAGTACACTTAATATGGCCTTACTTCTTCACTCCTCACTCAGGTCCATATGCAGTCTTGCATGCTTGCTGGTAGTGTTGCTGTTGGGGTTTCCATGCCAGTGGTTCATCAGCCATGGGAAGCCATGACAATCGGATTCACTGCTGCTGTTGTATCAACCATTGGATTCCGATATCTCAAGGTTTTGATCACAACATGGACACGTAGAGTAAATAATCTATACAACACAACTCACCATAAACTCTTATTTTCCAGACCCACATGCTGGTAGCATTTAATTGCCATGACACCTGTGCTGTCCTGACCACGCA
Organism: Bovichtus diacanthus; assembly: GCA_943590825.1. Lineage (NCBI taxonomy): Eukaryota > Metazoa > Chordata > Actinopteri > Perciformes > Bovichtidae > Bovichtus > Bovichtus diacanthus. Next base: position 1,220,043 of record CALSBV010012130.1, read on the forward strand.
CGGACTCCCTGGTTTACTGGGTTGGCTAGCACATCTCCTGCTACAGATTAGAGACTGTGATGATCACACAACGTAAGAACACAATGATTGCATTGCAACACACGCAAATGGTGTGAAACCCCGTGTAATTGGTCCTTTGTTTCCTAGGGCAGTCCGGTTTGCTGTATTTCACATTTGTACCGTCCTCCTCACCATCACTTCAAGTCTGTGCATGGGACTCATTACAGGTAAGTCTTCTCTCTAGTAGCTTCCATTACCAACAGTCTGGCAAAATCCTACTAGAAGACAGAAGGTCCATTTTTAATTATTTAGTCGCAACAGAATGTCATCAACAGTGAAATTTGACTCAACACATATGTTGAATATATGTGTTGTTGATATGGGGTTTAATTATCAATTATTTAAATTATCGATTATTTTCTAGATTAATCATTTGGTCTATAAAATGTCAGAAAATAGTGAAAAATTCGAAATAATAAATTATCATTATCAAAATAGTTGCAGGTTATTTTTCTGTCGATCTGTAAACTGTAATAACTTTCATGTGTCATGGAATAAAGGGCTCCTACTCAAGTGGAACTTCTGGAGGCCACCCCAAGACAAGAAATGTTTTGATGATCAGGCTTTCTGGGAGGTAGGCAATCAAGACTTGAAAAATATCTCGCTGAAGATAATTCTATATCTGCACTGAAAAGATCTATTATAATTATCGATAATGATACTAAACAGTAATAAACTTGGTATTGTTTTGTGTTGTGCCATGCCATTAAAGAAGTAATCCATAAAACAGCACTGGACAAACATTTTTTTTGTTTTTGCAGTTTCCCCATCTCGCAGTGCGCATGTAAGAAGATGAAGAAAGAAGTTTGATCCTGGAAGTACAAACTATTTTTGGTGTTCATTAATGTCAATGTATACAACGACATACTTTTGTTTTCTTACTTTCATGCAAAGTGCTTATTAAAAAGATTTTTGTGTGTGCAAGACTGGGATAAAAAAAAAAAAAAAAAAAACGTAGGTAGAAAATGCAAGACTCATTTACTGCGCAGTATGTTGCCGTTTAATGCTGCCATGATAGTCAGAAACTGACCTCATGATTTGGATGTTACATAAGCAGATGGGTGAGTGTTGCAGTCAAATACAAATCTCCATACATCACAGTTGTGAAACCTTTGTTAGCTTCATGCCAGCAGTATAAGCTTCTTAACCATCAACAATAAATCTGGATGACTGCAAAGTTTCAGAGGACAAATGCAAACAACCCCATATGGTTACATTCAGTATATGTGTATAGTATAATGAAATTTTGCCCTCAATGATATTTTGTACCATAATAATTTATGCTGTTTCCACGTAAAAGACTGCTCAAATTAAAGTATGTTATACAAATAAGAATACCCAAAGTAAATGTGGACAGTTGAGAGGAATAAAGCTCCAAAAATACACATTTTGTTTTAAGCAAGTTGTAAACCATTATATCAAACATGGCTACACAGTTGAGTGCAAATAAACACAGTTAAAGATGTGCCACATTTGAAAATATTCAAAACTTTAAAAGGAACCTCTGAAAATGTGTGCTTAGTTATGATTTAGCCACTATACAGCAAACAATATAAATTAAAACATGTTCATTTGAAAGCTAAAAAATGTTTATATGTAAAGTAAATAACCACAAAAAGCATATTGTCTCATACAATATAGAAAGTTGAGTGTATAAACAGTGGACATGGAGACACACAGAGTCCATTACTGCCACAGATCCTCTGTACGTCCAAACTTGAAGACCAAGCCCCTAAACCAGAAGATGGGAAGAGAGTGTAAGAGGAATATTTCCACAAAATACCTGCGCTAAAGTGTAAGCATAAGTTTGAAGCAAGGGGCCATTAACTTACCCAAAGAAAATGAACGCATTTTGAAAGAAAATGGCAATACCGGGGTACACGACAGGCTTTTCTGCAAGAGACAACAGATTTCCGGGTTTAAAAAAAAAAGGGAGGGCACATTTATAAATTTGACACAGTGCACCATTTAGTAAATTAAGACTTTTTCATGATTGGACTGTACAACATTTTGTTGGTTCATACAGAATGTGTATATTAAGTTTCTGTGTCATACTCTCTTCTTCCGAGTTGATTAACACTGTAAAACACCTCTCAACCTCACACCCCAAAACAGATTACTGAACAGTCAGTACAAGTTGCAAGAAAAACAGGACTTACGAGGGACGACAAATCCTCCAAACAGGATCCACATGGAGGCGATGAGGGAGCCGAAGGCCAGCATGAAGCCAATGAAGAGCCACACACGAGCGCCTGCAAACAGAGATTAGAATAGGGTGCGTCACTTGGTGGATATCGCTTTTTTTTTTTTTTTTTTATATAAATGGGGATGTTTTTACTGCATGTATGTTGCAACGGTATAACGAGGAAACGGTCTGAGATTAGGGCGCAAGTAGAAGCCAGATGTGACAGTATTAAAATATCCAGGGAAGAAGCCATCATTAGAACGCACCCGTCTGTCCAATGCAGCCTTCACTGTAGCTGTCTCCTCTCACTTGACCGTTTGAAACAGCATTTATCCTAGATGCATTAGATGAGAGAAAGAAAATGGCAAAACATATCAGAGGTTAATTAGCAAGTTACTTGTACCTGATTGCGTATGTTGACAGATCCCATGGTAATAATTGGATACATTAAGTATGCCTGTCCCTTTGATTTTAAGAAGTACAGGCATTATGAAGGTCTGAACTCCCAATGTGCAGTATCTAAGGAGCCGGGAAATTGCAATATGGTCAAAACGTTACCATCATGTGGCCCACCTGCTTGGCGTTTCAGAAGCCTTCAGTCCAAAGCTCTGGAGTTGCTAAGTTGTCATGGAGATGGTTTAGTTAGTAAAAGAAGCAACAGTTCATCCAAAAATCCCTTTATCAAGCTAGATTTTTTTGGTGTGAGTTGGAATGTTGGAGATATCAGCCGTAGAGACATCTGCCTTCTCTCCAATATAATGGAAGAAAATGGTACTCAGCTCTTTGTGCTCAAAGCCCCAAAGAAATACATTTGAAAAACTCAACAGAAATATTTCTTTGCAGAAATCATGTTGTGAGCAGTTACATGTAGGAACTATTTTCTTTCTACCGAACTACACCCACCAATCTTATCTCAGGCAGAAGAAAACGTGCATCTCCTCGCTTTACTAGAGGCTTGTGCTCGTGATGTAAACAATAATGGGGTCCTCCTCGGCTGAGCAGTTAGCAGGAGTTGTTTGGTTGAAAGAAAATAGTTCCTACATAAAACTGCTCACAACAACGTCTGTGGATTATCTTGAGTAAACGGGTCATGATTCTGCAAAGAGACATTGCTGTTGAGTTTTTCAAACGTATTTTTTGGTGCTTTGAGCACCACAAGCCGAGTGCCATTTAGTTCCATTACATTGGAGATAAGGCAGATGTCTCTACGGCCAAAATCTCTAACACTTTGCAACTCACACTTAAACAATCTAAATCGATACATAGGACTATAGGTAAGAGAACAAGTTTAGATTTTTAAACGGTCCGTTTAAGGAGGCCATCCACATCTGGCATGATTGTTGAACAGAGACAGGGGTAACAACCTCCCCTATATAGGACCACCAGTTATCATATGACTGTAAAACCTATCCTTAGGTCATGTGATAACATCTCCATGCCAAAGGGAGCAACTCCATTTTCTGAGGAAGGCCTGGAGTTGGTGAGTGTGCAGTTTCAATAATTAAAACTTATGATACGATCGTTTTGTCAAACTGACAAATTCAACATTCCGTGTGGCAGAAACTGTCTGTAGAGAATATCTTACATGAGAAAGGCCACTGTAGCGATGACTCCACAGGTGTGATAGGCATGATGAAACTGTCCCTCATCAGGATATTTCACTGCTGCATCAATGATGATCCACCAACCAGTGAAGAACTGTAACAACAACATCCAGTTAGCCTGAGGACTTTAATGACAATTACAAACATGAGTGCCAGGAAATGTGTAATACATCTGCACCCTGGTCATGTAAAATCAGGAGTCCACAGCTCTGCATAAACGAATCACTAGTAACCAGATGCAAACTCAAAACAGGAAGGGCCTACATTTTACCTCTGGAGCTAGTCTATCTGCCCTTAATTGAGAAACTTAGGAAAATACCAAAACTCCAGCAGCTACAGATGCGATGGCGTTTCTTCTTTCCCCCCAGTCCACATTGCACTCGCAGTCTCCGCACCGGATTCCGTCCAGAAACCCCGACATGACTGGAAAAAGGGCATTTAGGTCCAACAATCCGTTAAAGTGAAAAGAACACCAAAAGCTTTATAGAAATACGCAGTCATCTCGATATCACAAATGTTTGTTATATAGGCTATAATAGCCACATCCAGTTGCCCTAATAACTGAAACTGAACTCTGAAAAAACAATGTTTTTGCGCAAGCGCTGTACGTTACTATAAGGATGATGCTAAACTCCCTGGTTTATATACCAAGCACCGACAATCACTAACTATATTTAAACTTGGTAATCTATTCGACAACAAGGCGTGCTATGTATCCACTTGATAGTTGTAACATTCAGTGTATTCTTACAGTATATTAAAACAGGGCTGTGTCGTTGGTTCTTTTGTTCATAGCTTTGGTACTAGCAAACATTTCCTTGAAGGTTTCTTCTTGCTACGAAGTTGCTAAAAAAAACAATAGCAAAACTCAAACGACAACGGTAGTACCGAGCTAAGACACACACCCCAATGCCGTTAATTTGTTGTAATGTCACTTTCAAATGAATTATTACCTTTTATTTTCGTGATTTTGATGTGAACCCGACTTTCGCTTCCGATAGAGCTCGATACTGCACATGCGCAGTTCATGCATACCCATTTGATCCGAGACGCTGTTGATATTGGTGCATTCAGGTAGTGTGGATAAAATGGGAATTTGTGCAACACTACAAGCCAAAAGGCTAGGCCCAGGGCCGACTTGGTATGTAGGGACATTAAACCGTTAATTAACTTGAAAAAATATGTGACATATAAATGAGCGCATTGGAGTGGGTAGTATCACCTCGTAACTAGTTCATACTAAAAAGTGATGAACTAGAAAACAACATAGGGTCTACTACATGCGCATTTTCTCCAGTGCAGTACAGCAGCTTGCATATAAGGTACTGAATACATGCGCTACCTACGTTACAAACACTCATTGAATTATACAAAGCAAACTTCCTAGTTATTTTTTCCATTATTTCCAGAGAAATTCGCCGCACACAGGTTACGTGCGGAAAGTACGAGTTTAGCATCAGTTATTGAAGGAAGCACCGTGAATGAGCATTTTGTTGCGACCATACAGTATATACTTTCACATTCACTAAAGCTAATGCAGACTGCAGCACTCGATCCTGTAAATACAATAGTACATTTGTAACTAAATTAACTCATATCTTAGCAAATAAACAAAACAATAAAAACTTTAATATAATTCACAAAAATAATTTTATAACACAAAAATACATATGAGGGAGAGGGGATGTTAAACAAACTTGCTCATAATAATGTCCACCGAATGTGTTGTTATTATAATTGTATAGCTGCGTTCATAAAACACAGACAGTAAATAAAAGAAACATGAGTCAACAAACAATGAGCATGTTCATACTCAAACTCTACAGAATCAAAACCGTTTTTCTATGATATATTTATATATACTATATATACTATTTCCCACATACTTGTGTACATAAGAGTCCTGTCTATTTTTTTTACCTTTGTTGTCAAATTCAAATTCCTCGAATGTGTATTTGGCCATTAAGCTGATTCTGAATGAAGGACATGCTTTTTTCTTATGTCCACTAAATTCCAGGATGAAACCTTTTGCATTTGCAACAGCTGTGAAGACACAACAGGCATTGAATGGTATTTTTTTGTTGCAAATGTTACATTCTGAATTTCACCCTATTTTCACTCCTTTTTTTGTCAAAGTGGATTCAAACACTTTTTGCAGGAATCTGAGGCAGAACTGCCTTCCGTTATTCTCAAATTCAGGTTGCAAAGTCACTTTTGGAGAATACGTATCGTGGAAGACAGTTAAAAAGTATCAACTTTGGCTCAGAGTGAATCGACTCATTATCTTTATAGTGAGCCATTAAAAAGATCTGAATCGTTTGGAAGACCACGTGACTGGAATTTTCCAGAGGCTAAAGACCGTTGATCCGCGAGCATCGTTTCAAACAAGTGACGACGGCAGGCGGCTCAACTCCGAGGAAGAAACAACATTTGCGCTTTCGCTAATATTTGGCTACAAACTCACACATTTGAGTTCTATTCGCAAGTTATCGTCTCGGTATCGGTTTTGAAGGCGACTCTCTTGCCATATATCCTTTACATCGACGTTATTATCAGAACAAAGGTTTCAAGCTACAGTCGACTCGGTAAGACCTAACTACTAACTTCCGTCAGCTAGCATAGCTAATGCTTTTGCCTAAACTAGAGTGAACTGTATCGAGTTTTGCGTATATAAATGTTACCTGTCCATCTAACTAAAGCTTTGTGTCAAAATCATTGTTGAGTCATAAGCGAAGGAGTTGGATAAGGCTTGTGATGGGGTGATAACAGATGTTAGCTCAAGCTATCTTTAGCTTGCGTCATTCCGGAAATTTCCAGTAGGCCTTCTCTTCAGTCCGCCATTGCAGTTACGTTGCTTTGGTCGCCATGTTATTCAACGATAGCCATAGGCTTAAACATAGACCATTATCAAGGCACTTCCTGAAACGATCTAATGACGCACGTTGTTGCTACTTTGACTACACGGTTTACTGATAACAGTAAATTATATGTTAAAAAAAATACGTAAGCATAATTCTGTATGTTTCATTTCAGCTTGTGTCCGAAGACAAAACAATGGCCAAGGGAGAAGAATCGCACTCTGAAATGGCCCACGATCGTCAGAGTGATGGCATCGATGTGATCTTCGACCAGAACAGCCCTGCCTCATCTCGGTCCCGCTCACGATCCAGAAGCAGCAGTGGTAGCAAACGCTCCTCTGGCTCTGGCCGCTCCAGGGGCCGTGTTGGCCACAGGAGACGTAACAGGTCTTCATCCAGCAGCAGATCCCCCACTCATACCAGGTCCCGCTCTCACCCTCGTTGCCATAGACCTTCCTCCCGCTGCCGCTGTGACAACCATCGCAAATATGGCCGTGGCCGCCAATCCCCTCCACGGCGTCACTCTGGGTCTTCCAGGCGTCGGAGCAGGCACAGGAGGGCTGTGAGCCCTTCTTCCCAATCCCAGCCCATAACCCACAGAGGTGACTCAAGATCCGGATCTTCAGAGAACTCCGTCAACTTGAGTTTAGATGGTAAGTTGATTTTCTAAAATTAGGGAATGGTCATTATTCTGGCAAAAATGTTCAAATTGCACAAGTGATCAAACCCCCCCCCCCCCCCCCCCCCTTTTTTTTTTTTGTTATCCAGACAAAGGAGAACTCATCAGAGCTGCGAAGGCCATTGCTACAACAATCCTAGAAGTGGAAAAGCTGGAACTTCCTGAGTGTGAGAAACCAATCCTGTTGGAGCCGGTGGAGTTCAAACGGGTGTCGCTAGATGCATGGGTGAGACAAGACCCTGAAAAGACTCTGTCACAGGTGGGTGTCTGAGCATGAATGTCACAATACACACTAACAATAAGGCTTTGTCACAGATTCTTATTAAAGGCAACAACGTTTTTTTCCGAGCTTGGACTACATGTAAATACAAGGTAAGGGGTGTGGAGAATTTGTTAAAACTGTTTTTCATTCAACTTGTGCATAATCATTTTTTTTACCACATGGGTAATGGACACATAGCTCTTTGGCTGTACAGGATGACTTTTTTTATATTTAATTTTATAATATAAGCTGATCCTAGCTGTCACACAATTTTATCAAAGTTGCAAAAACATACAGCATATCAAACAGTCTAATATCTACATTTGTCTTTTATTTAGCTTGAGGTCTATGTTGTGTTGAATTTCCTGTCTTGTATGTTTGGACCCCTGAGGGAATATACATGCTCTCTGTATTTATTCCTGTCTTCATAGATAACATGACAGTGGTCTCCTTCACTCATCGGCACCTGGGATTAAAGGGCTGTCATGTGACTTGGGTGACAACAATATGTTTGCGTGAAAGTTTATCTGATACCTCTTATAATGTTCACAATGTGTAAGTTTATCAACTGGAGGCTTGCAATTGAACAAACACATATGTAGATTACCTCACAATCAGACATGCACACAGTTCACACAAATGCTAATTACACACATAGATGATGCACAAGAAATTCAGATATTGTATTACACTGACTCCACTTCATATAGATAGGCAGTCGAATTTTGAAATTTCAAATGTATTTATGCTTGCAGTTGAAATGGGTCGTTGTTATTTAGCAGAATCCTTCACTCGCTGATGGAGCAAAGGCGTGTGGACCGCATTATAGTGACTATCCCTGTCGAGAGCTAAAAACAGATGAAGAACTCCTCTCCGTATGCCAAAGATAAGTTGGTTCACCAGCCGTGTGCTGAGGGCTGGGAAACCTACGTCACCATCATTCTGCCACTGTAGACAGAGAAGACATCCCTTTTTTTTAACTTTTTTTTTTTTTTTTTTTACATTTTCTTTTATTCTGTTTCAAGGTCTGTCTTTGTAGGATTCAGTTAATGGCCAAGCATTTGACAGCAATGGGATGGGGGGGGGGTTAAGTGTTGAAGCTAACACTTAAATAATTAATGTGCAATAGAAGTGCTTTACAATATTGGCAATGGGAACTATAACGCATCTATATGAACTTAACAAACTGTCAAAGCTCACTCTACCATCAGTTTTACACTCAAATCTAACTAGATCTGTTATTCTTTTATCTTTTTCAAACAGAGCGATGAGGAGGAGCCTGACGATATGTTCAGCCCAAAGATGTCCCCAAAAAGGAAAACAATCTCTTTCAGCATTAATGTAAGTGACTTAAATTGCAGCTTCTTAAAAACCAAATCCTGCTATACATTACACTGAGTTTTATATTGATGAGTTATGTTTTTCTCTCCTAATCTTGTCCCTTTTTTTTTTTTAAGAATTCTTTGGTCAAACCAACACTGGCATCTCAATCTAGTGCTAAGGTAACTTCCAGAGTGGACAGCTTTGACAGCAGGAAGCCCTATGGCCACTGGGTTCGGGTCAAATCGGGCCAAACCTCCAACGTGCGCAAACACACATTTGCCACATCACACTAGTGTGGCAGAGTCCATGGACACTGTAAATACTGTACAGATTTTGTACTTATGCTTTACTATTTTATGGCCAACGTTTTCTTTCAGATGTTAAGAGTTAGGTGGGAAGAAGTGAAGAATTCGTTCAGGTGGGATTATTTCTTTCCCTTGTTGTATATTGTGTTTTTATGAAATCAATAAAGATATTTATTTGATAAAAATATTGTTTCTGTCCGTTTTTGTAACTTCTCAGAACATGGAATTGCAACTTCATCTTGATCCTTTAAAAAAAACTGTTTGGGGAAAACTTGTTTGGGAGTTAATCAGGTTGCAAATTTTCCAGCACTGATTAAAATCATGCATGTCGAGAAATGAGGCCATAGTGACGAGGTAAATTATGCACACTGGGAGAAATACGACATAATCCGATGTAAGAGTAAAGTAATGGTGTATTTATATATTCCTGTGGGTTAAATTATGATGATGCAAACATTTCTGTGTAACTGAATGCATGTAAAATAATGTGTGGTGGGATATAGCAGTACCAAAACTTCAAGTATTTGTGATCAATATCTTTAAAAATAAATAATTGCATCTACAAAATGAACAGAATAGCCTGGTAAGTAGCCACCATAGTGAGTACATGTACAAACATGTAAACAAATTTGCCACATTTGTCTAATTGGAAAAAATACACAAACTTTGTTCTATGGACCGTTTCCCTCTTTCTAAAGGGTTTTATCCTACAGACAGTGTTGGTGTAGGGATCGAAGTCGGCTGCATTTCTTATGATGACCACACTGAGTCAGTATTGCCATAGATTTCCAGATTTGTCTCACGTTATTGGGGATGGTTAACAGTTCAGGCTGAGGTTGATCCAGCAGCCTGGTAACGGGCCTCTGAATCACCGCCAGCATCTCTGATTTGTTTGGGGATTTCAATAAAAATAAAGTGATACAAAATGGAAATGCAGGTTAGTTGAAGGAGTGTTTCCAAAGATACATTAAAATAATTCAAAAACCCAAGACACCTCAAAAATTTCAGCAGCCTTTTTCATGGAAGACGTGTAATAGTAGAAGCACAGGTGGTAAATAAATGTAATCGCAAAGCATGGTTTTGCCTCTTTCAATTCTGTGTTTCAAACAAAATCAGAGAAGTTCACATTTTCAAATGTATTGACATAGATGTTAAATGCACCTTTTGTGGAGCCGTTTGTGACTTGGTCTCATTTGTGTTTTGGAGAGACAGAAGTTTGTTCGAATGTGCAACATTTGAGTTACATGACAAGTCTTACAAATCTTTGGGAAATCCCAAACTTTGATATTTTTCACACTTATGACAATCAAAAAGTAAACAAACATTGTTATATTTTAAATAATTATTTTCTGTAGCTCCTGATTAAGGTATATTGACATTTTTACACATTTCATTTGATTGACATTACTTTTTTTTTTATGCTGTAATCTTCAAAATCATTAATATGTAATGATGGCTGAATTTCATTTAGCTCTAGTGTCCTGGTGTAGTGCATAATTGTGCTTGCTGAGACACTTGCACTTCCTGCTGCCTCTGCTGTGTATCACACCTGTTGTTTCAATCACTTTTAGGAATTGCACAGTGAGTCTTAGTGGAACTGGAGCAGAAGAGCAGGGAGTATTTCGCGTTTACTTGATGCACATCAAGATCATTGATATGCACTCAAACAAAGCATAGCAGTCTCTAGTTTTACCAGACAAAGTTTGTATTGTAAAGTAGTCATCCTCACAGGAACCTTGAAGTCGTCACATGTTTTGCTAATTCTAGGTTTTTAAAATAAGAATTGGTGCCACTTAATCACTTGCAGGCTTTTGTGTCTATGGAAAAACTCCCCTATTAACACTCATTGCTATTTATCCAGTCATTTTCCTAATGTTTACTCGACTTAAATCATACCCATTTTGCTTTACAGGGAACACTTTAACTGGCAGTTGGCCTCGAAAGAATCAAAGGTGTCAGATTATGAGACACAACAGTGAATTTATACGATTCCCAGCCAATGTCCTCAAGCTAATCAGATAAGACTACAAAAATATCCCAATCATAAATCTGAACATTTAATCCCTAACTCTAGAGCAGAGTCAGATATCAAAAGACATTTAAACACACCCCTACCCTTCATCTTTAAAACATAAACAACGTGTGTCATGGAGTCTTTGCACACTTTCCTTTGAGGGCTTCCCATACATTTATTGTGAGGGTTGATTCATCCAGATTAGATATAACAGAATATAGAGTTTGATTTAATTCAATGCTGGTATGACTACACAAAGCACTGCCTGTCCACCCTGTAGAGGGTGCAATGCCCTGTATTCACACAGACGGGAGTTGAGGATTGGGAGACTTTCATGGGAACCTGTCGTTCCCTTTTATCTCTTCTCCAGTCACAAGGCTTTCCTGCTCATGTCGTAGCTTGGGGCGAGTTAGTTAGACTGGAGATCCAGATGATAACGAATAAATTGAATTGCTCAGTTGTTGGTCCTTATCTCTCCATTTGCACCTACATTAAAATATTCTTTTGGCAAGCATCATCGGCTAAATGTGCCCTGAGGTTAGATGGCAGCCTACTTAATGGTAGTTCATTCTCACGCTGGAAACGTCTCCACCACGAGACCGCACGCAGTAAACCAACACAAACACAAACAAGTGTGCAAGATAACCAAGTGGTTTATTTAAAAATAAAAAGGGTAAGAATAATCATAACAGTTGTTTTAACTTCTAATTCTGTACAAAGGAACACTACACAGCACATGAATTATCTTTCAGCTCAAAATAACCTCAGCATAGAATAAAAATGTGAGACAACTGCCTTAAAATACAGTCTATTTTTTAGTTTTTTAATATATGTATTGTACTGAAAAGAAAAAGATGCATCCAAGACTGCTAAATGAAGACACACTGAGGGGACTGAAGCAACTAGACAGCTGTGCCTCTCTCCAAGTTTTGTTTGATCTCTGCCGTGTATTTGCCGTAGAAACGCTCCGCCTTCTTGTTGAACTTGGCGTTCCTCTCGTTAATGTAGTCGATGTCTGCGTCGTCATTGTAGGCCCTGCGTCGGCTGTACTTGGCCCGCTTCTCGATCCTGACAATCGCAAATAAAAGCAGGGTTCCGTAAACCAATATGGCCAATATCCATGGCATATCCAATAACAATAATTGGCTACAGGCAATTATGTTTTTGGGGGTGTGCATTCAAATTTGGCAAGGAGAGTGGCAATGGAAAACCTAACACACGCATGCATACTCATAGGAAAATACTGTCAATTTGTGAGCTCCCAGTCTTGATTCACTGCGTCTTCAAAGCATTGTTGTGCGTCATACCCTGGCAACTGAACTTCTCTTCTAAAGCCACACAGTCGCGTCTCTAACACGAGCCTTAGGCTGTCTCCAATACAGAACAGCTCAGGGAAAGACTAGGGAAATCAGAAGATGAAAAGGACTTCTATAGCAAAGACAAAAACTCAACAAAGAACCAGTGGATCAGAGCTTTGCCCCGATTAGGACCCTGAGAACGGTGGTCCACCTGGGTATATTGCCGTATCCGGTGGATGTGAAGCGTGTTTTAATGTACCCTTTTTAATAGCAGATTTAGCTCATTTCTGCCTTTTGCACTCAAAAAGTAGACAATTAAGTCTCTTCTATCCCATCTTCTATTCTTAGGTTGAGCCTGAACATGTTTTTGTTAAATAAAAGGCATGGGGCGGTGAACATTTTACCTACGACTAATGACCTGCCTTATGTACAGGTATTACAGTTTCCCTCATTAGCCCCATCGAGTGCTTCTTGTTATTTCTCACAGGCAGCAGCCACAGAGAGCAGACATCAAAGCCAGTAAGTATGAAAGGTTGATCTTCGTGGTCTGCCCAGTGAGGAGAGTTGATTCTTAATGAGCGAGTGAGATGAAATGAACGCGTGTGACTTACTGTTTCTCAACATCTTCCACCATGCGGTCAATGCCGTCCTTTGTGGGGACATGGGTACCATGGATCAGGCTATTGGACGTGGGGTGGAAGTCCTCACCACTGTGGAGCACCAGCAAAGGAATTAGAAATGCATTAATCACAGATAATCACAATTTGAACATACTTAAAACCAATTTTTCTATTCCATCATTATGATTATGGTCACCCCAATGAGGGAAGATAGATAATGTGGCTCCAGGGGGAAACTGTATGTGCATCCTTCACAGTTCTGCATGAATGTCAGTATTTAAGGGTGAAAAACCTGCAGGCGCTGAACTCTACTTCCAACTTTGCATGCGTGCCTTTCACTTTTAAATCCTAAATTTACTCTCAAGTGTGTCAACACTAACCCCAGGGCAAATGAGTGGGTACATGACTTAACATATAGAAAATGCTTTGTGCACATGTGATGGGTTTTTTCCTAAGAAGATTCCGCCAAGCAAAATGTGACAATTAATTTTACTTGAGGAGAAACTTCACAGTTACGGTCTTAATAGCAGAGACCTTGTGATGTCATCATTTTTATGGCCCCGTTAGTTCCTATGTTGAGCTGTCGGTATCTGGATAAAGTATTAAAAAGACACAAATACAGTACTGTCACAGCAAAAGAAGGTGGCACAGAGACTGAACTCACCATGCCTCTCTCTGCTTCTCGTAGCCTTCAAAGTCTGGTCTGATTTGCCTGGTGAGCCTCTGGTACTGTCGGAACTGGGCCTCGGCATAACCTGCCGCCCATTGTGTGAAATGGAGAGAAATAAAAAATTGACCGAGTTATAATTACCGGAACAAACTGCATGCAGGCACGAGGCTCCGCACAACACAACCTACGGCTGGTTAGGGAGGGATGAAGAGGCAACTCCTCCTCCTCCTTTCCTCTCTTGAAGCCCTTCTGGTGATAATTTTCTCTCCAGAGATTTTAATTCAGAGAAGGTTTGGATGCAACAGATGGCAGCCATATTTAGGAGACAAAGCAAGTTTTTTTTTTTTTTTAAGTGGAAGAAATTGGGAGCAGTTTGAGATGGTTAACATCCCAGGGGTGTCCTTACATGCAACCAGTATTGCTCAATACTTTGCCGCTTTGTAGTATTTAGGCAGCAACATTTTCACTGTGGTAAATTTAGAGGAAAAACTTCTAAAATAGTCACATGCCATGGCACAGCAGAACAGAATAGTAGAGCAAAAATCACAGTGTACCATTTTTTCCTCAAGAGTAAACTGTATTAAATTACAATTGACTAAATGAGTAGACTGAGGTTTGGTGGTGTCGTGACTAAAATAAAGCAGTTTGATCCAGTCGGCATCTGCTTCCACGTTACTCCCTGACGCGACTATAAAATTCCAGAGTCAATACAATCAGTGAGTGCCATACACTTCAATGTGTTGGATAATGGCTGCCAACCTTGATCGTATTAGGTGAGAAAGTATGCACGCATGGATTTGATGCAAGTGCCTTGCTGGATGCCTGTGTGCAAACTTCTGTTTGGGCTGTCCTCTATTAAACAATTTCTCAGTCGACTAACATTCATACGATTTTGTGGACCAATTGATTAGTTGAATTAATAGACAGATTTGTAAAACAGAGTTTCTTCACAAAGAATCATGCAAAAGCACAACTTTAACACTTGTGTTAACCAGAGTTTCTTGGAAATGAGTCATTCAGCATGAAAAAAAAACACTTAACACTTGACTTATCAACCAAAACGACCCATTAGTTGACTAATGGACTAAGAGGGGGCAGCCCTACTTTTTTTGCTGGACAACCCTGTGTTGTTTAGCCAAAACCCCATGAGCTGGAACCCCTGCTACATCGGCAGACTGGCTCCATTCAAATGAAAGAGAGGGTTTTGTTTTTCTCATGCAGGGCCCAAGTAGGTCTGAACGCAGCCTTAGTCAGAACAATGTGGCTGGGATTTTATATTTTGAAGATAAACTAAAACTGACCAGGCTGACTAACAATGAGGTATTTACTAATGAATTAATTTATACTTTATGACATGTTTCATACTCTATACAACAATTGTAACTACTGGAGACCCTGCCACCAACCTGCAAATCCTTGGTCTGGGTTCTTCTTTCTTTTCTTTCTCTCCCACCGCTCTGCATCATCAGCAGTGATTTCAAGCAGCTTCACTCTGTGATAGTCCTCCCCTCTGGCAGCACATTCCTGTAAGCCAAACATTAATATATGACTCTTTGATTTGATATTTCATGAGCAAACTGCCCCTATGTTTGTGGCAATATTTAAATGTATTGATGGAGGTTATTGGTTCTCCAATGGGAACCCGCTGGATCATTATTTTACTTCAGGGAAGCATTAATATAAGATCTAAGCTAGAAAGTATGCATGTAAATGGTGACGCGGTCAGCAGAGAGCCCTGCATCAGCCATGTCTTATATTAAAGACAAGATGTGAACTAAATATTTTTGCAGTGATTAATGTCCTACCATAGCACTTTGCCTTAGTGCTGTGCTCTGTACCCCAAAGTACCCTTCTTCCTGAGCAAACTAATCTGAGCCCATCCGTAGAAATATTTTTAAGCTACCTCAGCTTCATCGCAGGTATGTCAACGTGGGGAGAGAAATGCCATTTGACACATATGAGATGACTGAGTCTACAAACTAGTTAGTTGTTGATGCTGCAACTCTGTCTAGTCTGTGCTTCAAGTCAACATAGATTTTGACAATCTGGTCAGCGACAGCTCATCATGCAGAATATGCACAGTACTGAAGAGTTTGTGATTACTGTACTTAAATACCTTTTTCTTTTCATCTTCAGCAAGCTCCCACTCCAGTCTGGCTTTCTTAGCCTCCCAGTTAGTAGGGAGTTTCAGTCTCTTGTCCTCCTCCACAACTTCCTGGTGATTGAGTTTACGTGCTTCATTCTGCAGTGGATAATAACAAACGTTGTACAAGCAGCTGTATTCAAGTAACATCCAACAGCAACACCCATACTCGGGGCAGAGTGCATAGCTATTAAAAATGATTATTTCTCGTTGTTGAAAAGGTGTTTTTCCACAACCGTGAGTCAGTCCAGAGTGCCGCTGCCACATAGGCAAGCAGCGAAGAGGAGCACTCTAAAATACGACTTTGTCTCGACAACGTAAACGTGCTTTAATCAGGTAACGTGAAACAACTCACCCGTTTGAAGTGTAACTCTCGGAATTTCCGCAGTCTCTCTTCTCTCTTATAGGACGGAGACGGTCCAGCCTGCTCCTCTCCAATGGCTGTGGCAGAAACCTGGAAATACCGACAGTTAACTTCACAACTATCTATGACTAATACAATATAACACGAGAGGGTTTGATGACCAAGTGTAGTCCATTACAGACAAGAACGGCGAGAATAGCTAACGTTAATTAGCACTCGCTAACATCGGCTAGCTTAGCACAACAACAAGACATTGTAAACAAGTGTTGAACGGGAGCACAGTCTCCGCCGGAAAAACGAAACATCGCTCTCTAAAGAAGTATATGAATCTAATATAATCAAATAAATTGTGTAGTTTTCCATTAAAATGGAGAAAGTACTAACCTCACTGCCGGACGCCATTGTTGCGCTAACGTTAGACGGAGGAAGAAGGCAGGAAGTGTGACGTTCATACCGGATATTACGAAAGAGATACACATTTTACATTTTATTATTTTTGCCAGATATTAAAAAACAAATGTAATTTTTTTGCAATGATGACTTATAATCTTTAACATATTTATTTTACTACTACCATCTACATTCAGTTACTTTTAGGGCTCGAATCAATGATAATATATTGTGTAAAACTAATGTATTATCGAATTTGAGTTTAAAAATGTCATTGCACTTTTTGGACATGATAAATATAACATTTAATTCATTGTAAAAGTGTAGTATAAATGGTCAATTTTACATATATAAATGCAAGAGAAGAAGTTACCCCAATTTCATTAAATTACTTAAAAAATATATTTTTTTGTTATTGAAGTTGATTTATCCCAATTTAAATTATTATTGTTATTATTAATAATGATTTTAAATTAATATTCTTGTTTCTCCGTACCATGATGTTGAGTACATAGCTGCAATGTTTGTATATTTTAATGTTTTTTTCAATAAAGATTGAAAAAAATGTTGTTTTGTAAATACATTTCTTCCTATAAAAATGACTGAATAGATTAATTTGAAGCAGTTTTCTGCTAAATGAATTGAAATTACAAAAAAATGTATACTGCAACTTTTCAGCTTAATTTTTTTCTGAATATATACATAGATATACATTATTTTACTATATACCATAACAATTTTTACCTGATAAAGAATACAACTGTATGCATACATATCTTATTTTTAGCTGATAAAGCCAAATTAAGGTTCTCACCATTTATTTCCTTTTTGTATGACCTTGTGCATATTTCAAGGCTGACATTTTATGCTTTACTCTAAGTAAGAAAGTGCAGGAGCAGACAGATCCAGTGGATAAAATAGAAGTAACACTACATAAAAAGAGACTTGACGACAAGAGGCCAACAGTTGAGTCTATCACAAAAATCAATGTATTGGTATAACTACTGTAAGTTTGCCCATGGCCTCCCAGAAAAGAGCTGTAGGCGTTTCCTTGTTGAACAGATGGTATTTTGTAATTTACCACAATTTCTTTATCTTATTTTAATCAGACTTCCAATGAGTGGACATAAATATATGTCAGACCTGTTAAATCACCACAAGAAACTAACTTTAATTATTAGCTGAAATATCATTTTATTGTTTTTATTATGGCACCGTGACAAAAGTAATTGCCAGGAATCTTATATTCTACAGAAATGTCTTTGTGTATGATTTTAAACCAGGCCATCTTGCTTCTTTTTGAAGTTTAAATTCATAGAAAAATACTGCCAGACTAATGGAAACTGGCATGACAGGCAGCAATTATGAATATGACTGGAGGTTATACAGTAAGAGGCATGAAAGGTCAAGTACAAAGTCATCAGTGTGCCACACAGAGAGTCTGTTCTGACTTCCCCAAACTCAATTGTTATGGTGGTTTTTGCTGCAGAGAAATGCAAGTTTATATGTATTATGTATTATATGCGATGCATGTTATTTTTACCCACAAAAATCACAAGTATCAATCAGGGCCTTGGACCTGGGACTTCCAAATATGATTATATGATCAGATCAGAAGATGAAAGTAAACATTTCCAAGAGCCATTTGAGCATGTTTGACTTGCCAAAATGGATGTGCTCCCTGTTTGATTGCAATATACTAATAGAGCTCTTTTGGAGGATGTAATTAAGTGGAGTTTATAGTCTTAGATTAAAGCATCCTCTAGATCACAGGCAATGTTAATGGAGTGATGCATTTTCACTGGAAACCAGATGGGAGCACATCACTGCAGAACAAAACATCATTGGCTACAGTAATGTGCAGGCCTCTACTATTGCCATGCAAAAGAGAACACATATTCATAACAAATGACTCTCAAATGAAGAGAGAGTAACAGGAAAGTAACAGGAAAGAGGATGAAGCGAATGAGCATTTCCTCTGTATTTAATTCAGATTCACCAGTGTACAGAACAGTTGCAAAGCAACAGGAATAGTGTTGTGTGTGTGACTTCTACATTTCCAGACATCAATACAAAATGAGCGTGAGAGTCTACTGTATGTCTTATGAGTGTGTTCTTTGTCTTCAGTAGCTTTTAATCTCTTTGTTAATGTCGTCCACACGTCCTTTACAGTTCTCAAGTGTTCTCATGTTACCTAAACTCCCCTCAGGGTGCATTCACTCACTGGCCTGGAAGCTCTGGCATATTTGGCTTGGACAGAGAGCTGGTAAGCAAGAACTCATGTAGCAACTATTGTAACTTCATGTTTGATGTGACGTATACACCCAAGGTACTATGATATAGTAGCTTCCTTTTTAGCAACAGTTATGGGGCGAATTATACCGTGTTTGGGGAACTGCTACACAGAACATATATTATAGTAGATTAGTCAAGAGAATATAAACACATATCTTTTACAGTATGTGTGAGCATTACTGCACGTTTAGGTACACATTGTGACAACATCACACAGGTTTGATTAAGACAAAGAAAAACGTATTCTTTCTGTTCATTCCTGTGCCAGTGCTTGTCACTAGCCCGGCAGCAGCGTCATACGTTTCCGTAGATATTGGTTTGATCTAAATTTGAAATCCAAACTGGCTTTGTGACAGGCTATGTGAGGATCTAAGCAATGCTGTCTTTGCCATTTAAGGGATACTAAACTTTAGCACAGTACGACGTGTATCTCACAAGTGTTGGGGCCACCCAAAAATGCTGAACAGCCACTCCTCCATATTAACTTTTCCAGTCAGGCAAATCAGGCTCGAAATAGAGTAACATTATATCTGCAAATAAATTGCACTTTAGGGGCACATTTATAAATACATAGCAGACCTCATGGTCCTTCATAACCATTAATCAAATTGGACATGATATTAGTTCAGTTTGTACATGCTGTGAATGCAGTTCTATGTTTTTTGTACGCACAGACATACATTTAACTGGTGCTGTTATCTTGCTCTTAATAAGAGTTCCTCTAGATAGCAGATGGGGGGTGGGTGTGGGGGGTGGGGTGTGTGTGTGTGTGTGTGTGTGGGGGGGGGGGGGG